>JAVSCE010016606.1:0-77522 GCA_032199065.1 Smutsia gigantea
CTCTACTACAAAGCCTATCAAGACAATTTGGTATTGGCACAAAAACAGACCCACAGACCAGTGGAACAGAATAGAAAATCAAACATTAACCCAAACATATACAGTCAATTAATATTTGATAAAAGTGCCTTGGATATACAATGGGGAGATGACAGCCTCTTCAGCAGCTGGTGTTGGAAAAACTGGACAGCTACATGTCACAGAATGAAACTGGAATACTGTCTAGCCCCATACACAAAGGTAAACTCAAGGTGGATCAAAGACCTGAATGTAAGTCATGAAACCATAAAACTCTTAGAAAAAAACATAGGCAAAAATCTCTTGGACATAAACATGAGCAACTTCTTGAACATATCTCCCCGGGCAAGGGAAACAAAAGCAAAAATGAACAAGTGGGACTATATCAAGCTGAAAAGCTTCTGTACAGCAAAGGACACCATCAGTAGAACAAAAAAGACATCCTACAGTATGGGAGAATATATTCATAAAAAACGTATCTGATAAAGGGTTGACATCCAAAATAGATAAAGAACTCATGCACCTTAACAAACAGAAAGCAAATAATCCAATTAAGAAATGGGCAGAGGACATGAATAGACACTTCTCTAAAGAAGAAATTCAGATGGCCAACAGGCGCATGAAAAGATGCTCCATATTGCTAATCATCAGAGAAATGCAGATTAAAACCACAATGAGATATCACCTCACACCAGTGAGGATGGCCAACATCCAAAACACAAACAACAGCAAATGTTGGTGAGGATGTGGAGAAAAGGGAACCCTCCTACACTGCTGGTAGGAATGCAAATTAGTTCAACCATTGTGGAAAGCAGTATGGAGGTTCCTCAAAAAACTCAAAATAGAAATACCATTTGACCCAGGAATTCCAGTCCTAAGAATTTACCCTAAGAATGCAGCAGCCCAATTTGAAAAGGACAGATGCACCCCTATGTTTATTGCAGCACTTTTTACAATAGCCAAGAAATGGAAGCAACCTAAGTGTCCATCAGTAGATGAATGGATAAAGAAGATGTGGTATATATACACAATGGAATATTATTCAGCCATAAGAAGAAAACAAATCCTACCATTTGCAACAACATGGATGGAGCTAGAGGGTATTATGCTCAGTGAAATAAGCCAAGCCGAAAAAGACAAGTATCAAATGATTTCACTCATATGTGGAATATAAGAACAAAGAAAAAAACTGGAGGAACAAAGCAGCAGCAGACTCACAGAACCCAAGAACGGACTAATAGTTACCAAAGGGAAAGGGACTGGGGAAAATGGGCGGGAAGGGAGGGATAAGAGGGAAAAAGGGGCATTACGATTAGCAGATGTAATGTTGAGGGGGCACGGGGAGGGCAGTACAACTCAGAGAAGACAAGTAGTGATTCTATAGCATCTCACTACGCTGATGGACAGTGACTGTAATGGGGTTGGTGGGGGGGACCTGATGAAGGGGTAGTTTAATAATCGTAATATTGCACATGTAATTGTAAATTAATGATAATAAAATAAATTATATTAAAAAATAAATAAAACAAAAGGATATTTTGAAACAGAAAAAAAAATACTCTGTCTTTATCTTTGATCTTTGCCATCTTAATTATTATATGTCTTGGTGTTGTCTTCCTTGGGTCCCTTGTGTTGGGAGAACTGTGGGCTTCTGTGGACTGTGAGACTATTTCCTTCCCCAGTGAGGGAAAGTTTTCAGCAATTATTTCTTCAAAGACACTTTCTATCCCTTTTTCTCTCTCTTCTCCCTCTGGTACTCCTATAATGTGAATATTGTTCCGTTTGGATTGGTCACACAGTTCTCTTAATATTCTTTCATTCCTAGAATCCTTTTATCTCTCTCTGCCTCAGCTTCTCTGTATTCCTGTTCTCTGATTTCTATTCCATTAACAGTCTCTTGCATCTCGTCCAGTCTGCTGCTAAGCCCGTCGATCGCTTGTCTTATTTCTGCATTGTCTTTCCTCACTTCCCTCACTTCCTCCCTCAGCTCTTGCACATTTCTCTGTAGATCCATCAGTATGGTTATGACTTTTATTCTGAATTCTTTTTCAGGAAGACAGTGCATTTCCATCTCTTCAGGCTCCCTCTCTGGGTTGTCTGGTTGATCTTAGTCTGGATCATATTCCTCTGTCTTTTCATGGCTATAGAAGTTGTCGCTGGTAGTTGCCACGTACGTCAGCTAGGCTCTTTAAGACTTTAAAAAGTAAAAACAAAATAAAACAGAACAAAACAACTAAAAGAAAAAAAACCCGCCCACCTGGAGTAGATTCTCTGGGGATGCTGTAGGTGGCGCTCTTGTTCCACTAGTCCACATCCATGGCTGCTCTGCTCCTCAGGGCCCTTTATAGCTCTGGCCTGGGTGGGAACAAATGGGAGGCTTTTGATCTTTGTGGGAAGTCTAAGTATGGCCACCCTTTCCCAGTCGCCAGCTAAGGGGTCTGAAACTCCCCAGGACTACCAGCCTGCTGGGCTGAGTGTCCCCGGGCAATCCGGCTCCTTTGCTGGGCTCCTGTCTCTTTAAGACTGCTGAAAAAAGTGCACGCTTTTCTTTTTTTTTTCCTTCCCAGGAGCCCGCTGCAAGCACCTGGGTGCATTCCCCGCTCAGATCCTGCCCCTCTGTCTCTGCAATCTCAGCTACACCACACGATGTTTGTCAGCACTCCCTGCATAGATCACCGGGGCTGGCTACTTCACAGGGTGTACTTCCACTCCCTCCCGTCTCTGAATCCTCTCCTCCCGCTGGTGCCCTGGGGTGGGTGAGTGCTCGGGTCCCGCCGGGTCACAGCTCCGTATCTTACCCGCCTTGCGGGGTGCCGAGTCCTCTCAGGTGTAACTGCACACTGTGTGCTTTCCTGTGTATTCTGGTCTCTCTTTTAGGAATAGTTGTATTTGCTTTATTTTCATAGATATATATAGTTTTGGGAGGAGATTTCTGCTGCCCTGCTCACGTCACAATCTTCCTGGAAGTCTCTCTCTAGCCTGAGATTTTAAAAATAGAATTATATTAGAGAGCATTTTAAGAACAGGATGGGAACTTTTTCACCAGTAAGTGACCCAGACATGTGTGTTGGTAGTTAAATGATAGAAAATTTTGTTCTCTTTACAAACATAGCTCTTACTCATCATCAGTTTTAAGGAATTCCTAGATGGACATAAGCAGGAAGAAGGAGGGCCTGACCTTGGCCAGATGGCTCCCACTTTTCTCACTTGCACACATGTTTCTGCCCCATTTCTGGGCACAGTGGGCCAGGGCCCTGGGAAAAGAGGACAAGGATAGTACTGGTCACCCCCCAGGCCTTGGCCTCTCGATTGTCAAACAGTGGGGTTTGAAGAATGATTTTGAAGGTCTTAGCTCTGTTCTGATGAGACTTGGACCAGGCGAATGACCATCTGTATTCCTGGATGACGCGGTCCTGACTTGCCCAGAGGGCAGCCTCCAGACGATGGCTGTGCTCTGGACTGCGGGGGTGCAGCGAGGAGAGGGGAGGGGACGGGAATCCTCTGGAGAAGGATTGTGACCTGGCAGCGACTGGGCCTAGGTGGCGGGGGGCAGGGGGAACGCGGGGTGGCCAAGCCCCACCAGACGCTCCTGCCCGCTTATAGAAGGGTACATGCCGCCCAGACCTCTCTGGGCCCACGTGTTCTCTTCTCCCAGGGGCAGCCTATTAACCTGAATGACATCTGTGCAGAGGCATTACACAGAGTCTGAGGTAAGCATGACCTGCTGGTTACTGTCACGTGGCCACATCTTGCGAGGCACCCTGCAGGCTGTTTTGCATTCTGGAGCTTTACTGTCCCATGCAGTAGCCATGAGCTACATGAGGCTTCTGAAATGTACATTTAAATTCATTAAGATGTAATAAACCCAGGAAGCCAATTCCTCAGTCACACCACCACATGGCAAGTACCCAGGTATGTGGCTGTGGCTTGTGGCTACCGTGTTGTAAAAGTAAAGAACATATACTTACCAAAGTAAAGAACATTTGCATCAGCCAGCAAGTTGTAACGGACATTCTGTGCTAGAGCACAAATACTGTTCTAGAATGCTCAAATACTGAAGGAATAGAAAACGCTGCTCTCGACTTCCTCTTTGTATATTACCCTTCTTTCTTCTAGCACTTGTGTTAAATTGTCTTAGCAAAATATCCTCAGAGGTTGAAAAGGATGAGACACGTGATATCAAAGACTTGGGTTCTGTTTTGGCTCCTCCACATCAAGTTTGCAAAAGTCACATTGTCTGTTTCTGTGTAAATAAAATGAGGATAATAAACCTGCTCCTTGGGTTGTGAAAATCAGAGAGGGTAATAAACACGAAGTTATGGACAAGCCCTATGCACCTGCAAATGCTTACCAAATGGTGCCTGAACAGAAAAGGGAGGGGAGATTGCCATTAAAGTCCTGTCAAAAAAGAGGTGCTTTGGGAATAATATTGGTTTTGTAGAAAAGACTATTAGGTAAAATAATGTTACCCTCTTGGAAGAAGGATATACCTACCTCCCACTCTCCTCTCCTTATGGAGTCTTCTTGAAAATAGAATAGGCCTCTAAGAGGCCCAACCTTTTGAATTTATAATGCAAGGTCAAGGGTCTTCTAACCCTGGGAACAATAAATACATCCTCAGGAGTTTCTGTGGTATACAGGAGATGATCTGAGGCGCACCCACTGTTCTCTCAAGGCGATGAGAGAGGCATTCATTGTTCCTCGACTTCACTGCACAAATGTGTGGGAAATTCTGTCCAGAGCCCAGTCCACTTCCATGTTACCTCCCATGCGAGTCTGGTCACTCTTACCTGTTAATATGCTGCGTCGGCATGAAGGGGTTATTGGCTGGTAGCATAGCTTTATTTCCCCAGAAGGACCAAAGAATACTTGAATTTCCCATAGAATGGAGATGCCAAGGGGAAAGAGGGGCTCAATGGAGAGAACGGCTGGATTTCTGGCCGACTTCTTGCTCCTGGGGTGCTGCCATTTGAGGCCCAGGCCAGGAGAGAGCGGCTTCTCTGGATCCAGGGGCCCCACAGTGACATGGCCCCGGAAGGAGAGGAGTGTACAGGCTAATGCTCAGATGGCCTGCTAGTTGTGTGGCCTTCTACCTCCAGTAGGGCCGGCTCACTGATAACCCTAAAAGTGTTACTTCTCTGTGAATTGAAATTTCTGTTTTAAGTGCTGTAAGGCTTTGCCTTACATGAGATACCAAATCACTGAACTTTGAACAATGAAAGTACTTGCAGTTTAGAAGAAGCTGGGAAGGAGGCCCAAATCATATGTGAATTAATAGTGGAAGCAGGAGGCAGATCTGGAAGATTTTGTGTTTTTTGCAAAGGGTGCTGGGTAATCCCATGGACATGGAAGTATGGTGCCACACAGGGGCAGAGCACCATGGTGAAGGCTGCTCAGGGGTGGTAAGAAACCAGGAGGCCAAGGGACAAACAGGAGAGGGAGCGACCTTCCCCCTCCAAACCCAGGGCCCCCATCTCTGTCCACACACACACACAGGTGTGCACACACAGGCACATGTGCTTTCTTCCTACAAAAATGAAATCATCACTTCTGGGAAGATGGCGGTGTGAGCACGGCAGCAGAAATCTCCCCAAACCATATATATTTATGAAAATACAACAAATACAACTATTCCTAAAAGAGAGACCAGAAGATACAGGACAGTACCCAGCCTGCATCTACACCTGAGAAGACTTGGCACCTAGCGAAGCAGGTAAGATATGGAACCGCGACCCAGTAGGACCTGAGCACTCTCCCACCCCAGTGCACCGGTGGGAGGAGAGGATTCAGGGCGGGGAGGGAGTGGAAGTACAGGCCCACGAAATAACCAGCCCTGGTGATCTGCGCCAGGAGCACTGACACACATCGTGCAGTGTATCGGAGATTGGAGAGTCAGAGGTGCAGGATCTGAGCCGGGGAACGCACTGGGTCCTCACAGCCGGCTCCCCGGGACAAAAGAAAAACACGAATTTTTTTAGCGGTCTTAAAGAGACAGGGGCCCAACGGAGGAGCAGGATTGTCCCAGCGCACTCAGCCCAGCAGGGTGGGAGTCGTGGTGAATTTCGGACTCCTTAGCTGGCGACTGGGAAAAAGTAGCCACACTGAGACTTCCCACAGAGATCAGCAGCCTCCCATTCCTTCCCGCCCTGGCCAGAGCTACAAAGGGCCCTGCGGAGTGGCATGGCCACAGCTGCGGAATAGTGGAGCAACAGCGCCATCTACAGCATCCTCACAGAATCTACTCCCACCAGGCGTTTTGTTTTTTCTTTCTTTTCTTTTCTTTTTTTTCTTTTTAAAAGTCTTAAAGAGCCCAGCTGACATATGTGGCCTCTACCAGCGACCACTTCTATTGCCATGAAAAGACAGAGGAATATGGTACAAACAAAGCTTACCCAGACCCAGACAACACCAGAGAGGGAGGCTGATAGGATGGAAATGCACAATCTTCCTGAAAAATAATTCAGAATAAAGGTCATAACCATACTGATGGATCTACAGAGAAACATGGAAGAGCTGAGGGAGGAAGTGAGGGAAGTCAGGAGAGACAATGCAGAAATGAGACAAGGCATTGACGGGCTCAGCAGCAGACTGGACGAGATGTAAGAGACTGTTAATGGAATAGAAATCAGAGAACAGGAATACAGAGAAGCTGAGGCAGAGATAAAAGGATTCTAGGAATGAAAGACTATTAAGAGAACTGTGTGACCAATCCAAACGGAACAATATTCACATTATAGGAGTACCAGAGGGAAAAGAGAGAGAAAAAGGGACAGAAAGTGTCTTTGAAGAAATAATTGATGAAAACTTCCCCATGCTGGGGAAGGAAATAGTCTCGCAGTCCACAGAAGCCCACAGTTCTCCCAACACAAGGGACCCAAGGAAGACAACACCAAGACACATAATAATTAAAATGGCAAAGATCAAAGATAAGGACAGAATATTAAAGGCAGCTAGAGAGAGAAAAAGATCACCTACAAAGGAAAACCCATCAGACTATCATCAGACTTCTCAACAGAAACCTTACAGGCCAGAAGAGAATGGCATGATATATTTAACATAATGAAACAGAAGGGCCTCGATCCAAGAATATTGTATCCAGCACGATTATCATTTAAATATGATGGAGGGATTAAACAATTTCCAGACAAGCAAAAGCTGAAAGAGTTTGCCTCCCATAAACCACCTCTACAGGATATCTTAAATGGACTGCTCTAGAGGGAAGCACCCCTAAGGCTGAAAAGATGTCACCAGAGAAAAGAAAATCATAGCAAAGAAAGCAGACCATCCAAATACTAACTAAAGGCAAAGAATAAAACACCTAGTATATAAAGAATGGAGAAGGAAGAATAAGAAGGGAGAGAAATAAAGAAACATCAGATGGTGTTTACAATAACTTAACAAGAAAGTTAAGTTAGATTGTTAGATAGTAAAGAAACCCCCCTGGAATCTTTGGTAACCATGAATCTAAAGCCAACAATGGCAATAAGTACATATCTATCAATAATCACCCTAAATGTAAATGGACTGAATGCACCAATCAAAAGACAGAGTAATAGAGTGGATAAAAAAGCAAGACCCATCTATATGCTGCTTACAAGAGACTCACCTCAAACCCAAAGATATACACAGACTAAAATGAAGGGATGGAAAAAGATATTCCATGCAAACAACAAAGAGAAAAAAGCAGGTGTGGCAGTACTTGTATCAGACAAAATAGACTTCAAAACGAAGAAAGTAGCAAGAGATAAAGAAGGACATTACATAATGATAAAGGGGTCAGTCCAACAAGAAGATATAACCATTATAAATATATATGCACCCAACACAGGAGCGCTGGCATATGTGAAACAAATACTAACAGAATTAAAGGAGGAAATAGAAAGCAATGAATTCATTTTAGGAGACGTCAACACACCACTCACTCCAAAGGACAGATCAACCAGACAAAATAAGTAAAGACACAGAGGCACTGAACAACACACTAGAACAGATGGACCTAACAGACATCTACAGAACTCTACACCCAAAAGCAACAGGATACACATTCTTCTCAAGTGCACATGGAACATTTTCCAGAATAGACCACATACTAGGCCACAAAAAGAACCTCAGTAAATTCAAAAATATTGAAATTCTACCAACCAACTTCTCAGATCACAAAGGTATAAAACTAGAAATGAATTTTAAAAAGAAAACAAAAAGGCTCATAAATACATGGAGACTTAACAACATTCTCCTAGATAATCAATGGGTCAACAACCAAATTAAAACAGAGATCAAAGAATATTTGGAGACCAATGACAACAATAACAAGCCACAAATTTCTGTGGGACGCAGCAAAGGCAGTTCTAAGAGGAAATATATTGCAATCCAGGCCTATTTAAAGAAGGAAGAACATTCCCAAATGAATAGTCTAAAGACACAATTACTGAAATTGGAAAAAGAAGAGCAAATGGGGCCCAAATTCACCAGAAGGAGGGACATAATAAAGATCAGAGAAGAAATAAATAAATTTGAGAAGAATAAAACAATAGAAAAAATCAATGAAACCAAGAGTTTGTTCTTTGAAAAAATAAACAAAATAGATAAACCCCTAGCCAGACTCCTTAAGAGAAAAAGAGAATCTACACACATAAACACAATCAGAAATGAGAAAGGAAAAGTCACAACGGACCCCACAGAAATACAAAGAATTATAAGAGAATACTATGAGAATCTATATGCTAACAAGCTGGAAAACCTAGAAGAAATGGACAACTTCTTAGAAAAATACAACCTTCCAAGACTGGCCAAGGAAGAAGCAGAAAAACTAAACAGACCGATCACCAGCAACGAAATTGAAGCGGTAATCAAAAAACTACCCAAGAACAAAACCCCCGGACCTGATGGATTCACCTCTGAATTCTACCAGACATATAGAGAAGAAATAACACCCATTCTCCTTAAAGTTTTCCAAAAAATAGAAGAGGAGGGAATACTTCCAAACTCATTCTATGAAACCAGCATCACTCTACTACCAAAACCTGGCAAAGACCTCACCAAAATAGAAAATTACAGACCAATATCACTGATGAACGTAGATGCAAAAATACTCAACAAAATATTAGCAAACTGAATTCAAAAATACATCAAGAGGATTATACACCATGATCAAGTGGGATTCATCCTAGGGATGCAAGGATGGTGCAACATTCGAAAATCCATTAACATCATCCACCACATCAACAAAAAGAAGAACAAAAACTACATGATCATCTCCATAGATGCTGAAAAAGCATTTGACAAAATTCAACATCTATTTATGATTAAAACTCTCAACAAAAAATGGGTATAGAGGGCAAGTACCTCAACATCATAAAGGCCATATATGACAGACCCACAGCTAACATCATACTTAATAGCAAGAAGCTGAAAGCTTTTCATCTAAGATCGGGAACAAGACAGGGATGCCCACCCTCTCCACTGTTATTTAACATAGTACTGGAGGTCCTAGCCACAGCAAGCAGACAAAACAAAGAAATACAAGGCATCCAGATTGGTAAAGAAGAAGTCAAATTCTCACTATTTGCAGATGACATGATATTGTACATAAAAAACTCTAAAGACTCCACTCCAAAACTACTAGAACTTATATCTGAATTCAGCAAAGTTGCAGGGTACAAAATTAACACACAGAAATCTGTTGCTTTCCTATACACTAATGATGAGCTAACAGAAAGAGAAATCAGGAAAACAATTCCATTCACAATTGCATCAAAAAGAATAAAGTACTTAGGAATGAACCTAATGAAATAAGTTAAAGACCTATACCCTGAAAACTACAAAACACTCCTAAGGGAAATTAAAGAGGACACTAACAAATGGAAATTCATCCCATGCTCTTGGCTAGGAAGAATCAATATTGTCAAAATGGCTATACTACCTAAAGCAATCTACAGATTCAATGCAATCCCTATCAAAATACCAACAACTTTCTTCAATGAACTGGAACAAATAATTCTAAAATTCATATGGAACCACAAAAGACCCCAAACAGCCAAAGCAATCCTGAGAAGGAAGAATAAAACAGGGGGAATTATGTTCCCTGACTTCAAGCTCTACTACAAAGCCACAGTAATCAAGACAATTTGGTATTGGCACAAAAACAGACCCACAGACCAGTGGAACAGAATAGAAAATCCTCACATTAACCCAAACATATATAGTCAATTAATATATGATAAAGGAGCCTTGGATATACAATGGGGAGATGACAGCCTCTTCAGCAACTGGTGTTAACAAAACTGGACAGCTACATGTAAGAGAATGAAACTGGACTACTGTCTAACATACACAAAAGTAAACTCAAAATGGATGAAAGACCTGAATGTAAGTCATGAAACCATAAAACTCTTAGAAAAAAACACAGGAAAAAAATCTCTTGGACATAAACATGAGCAACTTCTTAATGAACATATCTCCCTGGGCAAGGGAAACAAAAGCAAAAATGAACAAGTGGGACTATATGAAGCTGAAAAGCTTCTGTACAGCAAAGGACACCATCAGTAGAACAAAAAGACATCCTACAGTATGGGAGAATATATTCATAAGTGACATATCTGATAAGGGGTTGACATCCACAATATATAAAGAACTCACACACCTGAACAAACAAAAAGCAAATAATCCAATTAAGAAATGGGCAGAGGACATGAATAGACACTTCTCCAAAGAAGAAATTCAGATGGCCAACAGGCACATGAAAAGATGCTCCACATCGCTAATCATCAGAGAAATGCAGATAAAAACCACAATGAGATATCATCTCACACCAGTGAGGATGGCCAACATCCAAAACACAAACAACAACAAATGTTGGCGAGGATGTGGAGAAAAGGGAATCCTCCTTCCTACACTGCTGGTGGGAATGCAAATTAGTTCAACCACTGTGGAAAGCAGTATGGAGGTTCCTCAAAAAACTCAAAATAGAAATAGCATTTGACCCAGGAATCCCACTCCTTGGAATTTACCCTAAGAATGCAGCAGCCCAGTTTGAAAAAGACAGATGCACCCCTATGTTTGTCGCAGCACTATTTACAATAGCCAAGAAATGGAAGCAACCTAAGTGTCCATCAGTAGATGAATGGATAAAGAAGAGGTGGTACATATACACAATGGAATATTATTCAGCCATAAGAAGAAAACAAATCCTACCATTTGCAACAACATGGATGGAGCTAGAGGGTATTATGCTCAGTGAAATAAGGCAAGTGGAAAAAGACAAGTATCAAATGATTTCACTCATATGTGGAGTATAAGAACTGAGAAAAAACTGAAGGAAAAAAACAGCAGCCGACTCACAGAACCCAAGAATGGACTAATAGTTACCAAAGGGAAAGGGACTGCGGAGGATGGGTGGGAAGGGAGGGACAAGGGGGAAAAAGGGGCATTACGATTAGCAGACGTAATGTTGTGGGGGGTGCGGGGAGGGCAGTACAACTCAGAGAAGACAAGTAGTGACTCTATAGCATCTCACTACGCTGATGGACAGTGACTGTAATGGGGTTGGTGGGGGGGACCTGATGAAGGGGGTAGTTTAATAACCATAATATTTCACGTGTAATTGTAGATTAAGGATACCAAAATTTAGAAAAATGAATAAATAAATGAAATCATCCCATGCATGTGTGTTTATAACTTTCCACGACTTATACATGCAACCCACAATTCTTGGACTTCTTCTAAGTGTTGTTGTATTACTGCAATGTTTTTGGTGTAAAGAGAAATAATTGAGAGAAATGAATTAGACTAAAAAGGCAAGAGAAAAAAAAATCTTGCAACATTCTGGAAGGCTGGCTTTAGCATGGGCAGCACAGTGCTGGCTGCTGGGAAATCGTGCCTGTTGTTGATTGCTCCTTCCACAGTCTCCAGGGTGACCACAGTTCTGCCCCCTCACCCAACGAGGAGCCCTCCCCTCTCACTGCTGTCTGGGGCCCAGCTGGGGTCCCCTTCCCTCCAGCTCATTACCAAGTAAGGGGACTGATCACGAGGGCAGGCCTGCTACGCAGTGGGTAGACTGCTGGAACAGTGGCATCCCTGGGGAGGCACATCTGGCGTCTGGGTGCTCAGTGCTGCCTCCCACAGGTGTGCAGGGCAACTGGCCTCGTGGCGCAGGGGAATCTTCACCACCTTGAGGGCAGAGGAGCCGTTAAAACATCCCTATTTCAAATACAAACGGAAATGCTTCGTTTCCATCTGCTCTTCTAGGCGATTTTCCTGTCTCCTAGCCTTTTTTCTCCTAGAGGTCGAAGGACCGTCGACCTGGATGGTCCGCGATCTGCTCTTCACTCTCCCGGCTCCGGGTGCACTTCAGAGAGTGGCCCACCCGCTCCACGACAGCACCAGCTGGTGGGCACTGCTCCCTCCCACACCTTTGTGTACTCGCTTTGCATTGTATTTCAGTATCCTTATTGGGACCTTTATCTGTGATTTCACATGGGTTCTTACATGAGATGTGTGTTTATGTGTATGAAAGAGAGATACAGATGCAGACGCTCAGGGAGTGGGAGAGACAGCGAGAGAGAGGGAGGGAGGGAGGGAGGGAGAAAGAGTGTGGGACAGACTCTGAGGATGCTTACTTGCCTTCGTGATCTTTTGTAGGGGAGAACAAGTCCTTGTGTGTTTTGGTGGGGAGCAGGGAGCAGAGAACAGTAACTTGTACACTGCCTTTCAAGGAATATTGTCAACATGCAACATGAAACAGAACACCAGCCTTCCTCAGGAACGACAGCCGTCCCCTCCTCTCCATGGTTTCCCTTTCCAAGGGGTCAGTGACCCACAGTCAGCTGAGGTGTGGAAGCAGATGACCCTCCTCCTGACCTGTGGTCAGAAGGTCAGGAGCATCTTCACACTAAGTCACAACACCTGTGTCACCCACGTCACATCCTCTCATTTTATCCCATCATCACAAGAAAAAGGGTGAGTACAACACAGTAAGATATTTTGAGAGAGACCACATTCACAGAACTTTTTTTGCAGTGTATTGTTATAAGTGTTCTGTTATTATTTGTTATTGTTGCTAATCCCTAACTACACCTTATTCATAAGTTAAACTGTATCATAGGTATGTGTGTATAGAAAACAACATAGTATATATACGGTTCTGTACTAACTGTGGTTTCAGCCACCCGCTGGGGGTTTCGGAAGGTGTCCCCATGGACAAGGGGAATCTTCTGTAGTAAGAACAGAGAAGGTGGGATGGCAAGTGGGAGGGGAAAGGATGGGTGGGTGGGCAGATGGCTAATGCGTGGCTTGGAGCATTACAGTCAGCCCAAAAGCCGGCTGCTTGCAGATGAGCCGGTGCCTCAGCCGGTGGCGCACGCACTGCCTGGTTCCCCAGAGCACAGGGTGCTGTGTGAGCGTCGCCACCAAGCAGGCCTCATGGGCGCAAGGTAGGTCTTTAGTATTAGTAGTGTGGGGTTGGGGTGGGGGCAGAAGATTGGGGTCAAGGGAAGCCTCAGAGGGGCTTGGGGTGGTGAGGGCCTTCTTTGCTCCCAGTGTAGAAGAAGAAAATTGTATTTCAAGAAAATGATGCTCTGTCTAGGCACCCCCACCCCGGTTATCTGGTTCTAGCTGCTCTTGAGCTATTCTGCAGCTCTGCAGACAGCAGCACGATGACCACTCTTGTGTACAGGTGGGCACACTCTGTGCTGTCCGGTGAAGACTCTCACCTGCCCTCCCGCCATGTGAGAAGATGGGCCTGGCCTCCACTTGCAGACTGATTTCAATATTCCCCATCTACAAATGTGTCTGCTCAGGGAATTCTCTTTGAACTGGTTATAACATCTCCTAGTCCTTCATGAGTTGAATAAAATCTTTAACATGTGTTCAGTGTTATATCTGTGTGAGTCATAATTTCCCCATTTTGTTGCGAATTATCTCTCACCAGTTTTCCCAGGATTGAGGAGGGGTAGCTGGAAGGTGAAGTGGGGGAGGGGGAGGAGCTCCTGGATGCCCCAGGCATGTAGGGAAGGCAGGGGCCAGGGCAGCAGATGTGGGTGGAGGGGCAGAATGGGGCAGAGTAAGGAGGGGGAGCGGGGCAGGAGGTGTGCCCAGGGAGCAGGCACCAGCACCCCGGAGCCCAGAGGGGCTGGGGCTGAAGGTCTGGAAGCTACAGCCCAGCACTGAGGGACAGGAGCTCCACACTGGAGGCCCCCTAGCATGGCGTTGATTCTGTTACCCTCAAGTTCCTCAGCTACGGAAAGAAAGGTCTCAGGTCCTTTCTGAGAATCCCTGTAGCATGAGGATTCCATGTTGTTCTGGAGACACCTCAGGACTAGTCCAATGGTTCTGCTAAGAAATCATCTAAAAACTGGAAATAAGGCAAGGAGGTGGCTGAATGTCCCTTCAGTGTCACTGGAGCATTGTCCGACACGATCTGCCCAAGCATGACCCACGTCTCTACAGAGTCACGCCTGCGTGATTGGAGCTCCGACTCCAGGAAGGCAGGTACTAAACTGCAAGTTCCAAGGGATTTTATCCAGGTACGGATGCAAGTAATTGCTACCCACCAGATAATACAACTCGCCAAAGTTTTATTGTCCTGGAAGACATTATCTAATCTCAGATTCTTATTTCAACATTCTTTCTTTCAGTAACCAACCGATTCTACCAGTCTCTCTATTCTTCCTTGACCCAGCGTTACCATTCTGCTGACTCCCTTATTAATGAGATAAATCTTTGGCACTTGCTCCCTGTCACTCCAGTGAGGTCACAGTTTTAACTTTTTGAAATTTACACATTGGCACGGTATAGATGCCAGCTTGCGGTCGCGTCTGGCGACGCTGCCCCAGGTCTCCCCACAGACCGGTGTAATTGGCATTTATTTATTGTTCAGCGTACCCACCTTGTGCTTGGCACCGTGACAGGCACTGAGTTAGGTGTGGGAGGAGCAGGCACTGATCTCAAAGGACCCACACTGTGGCCACAGAAAAGCGTGTGTTTCCTACATCAACAGTCACAGTGAACTGTGATGTCCCATAACAGAGTTTCAGAGTTCAGGGAGCTCCCTACAACCCCAGGTTGCTGCCCACGCTCACGTCACTTTTCACGTAATGGACATTCAAAACGGACACTTACCAGGGCAGCTGGAATATTCATTGGGTAAACTGAGCCACCCAAGTGTGGTGCTGCTTTCGAGGAAGTAGGCGTTTCCTCTCTGTATCACCACCTCCCCCGGTCAGGGCATGCCCGGCAGCCCCGTGAGGTTTAACTTTCCCGAAATCTCCGGGAACTGTTTACTCTTTATAGGTATTTACACTGCCACTAGCTTTTGTTGCCTTTTTTGTTGTGGGGTTGAGGTGAGCGTGGGACACAGATGGCCTGTTTGCTTTTCCAGGTTTCACAAAGCCTTTCGACCCCTGCAGCTTGCTGCTTTAACAGTGTTTGCTGTGGGCTCACCTGGCGTCCCTTCTGGTTCTGCCACCAGATGGCGCACGCTCACTTTCCAGCCGCAGCTGCACGGCTAGAGAAAAGCAGGGAAGGGCTTGGAGGCCTGTCCTTGCTGAATTTGAGTCCTCTCTTAGATTTCTGACCTTGGGCAAGCCAGTTTCCCCTCCAATAAACTGGAACTAATGAAAATCACCTCGCAGGGTGATTGTGAGGATGACATGAGATGACATGTGTTAAGCACCCAGCACGGGGTCAGGCACACGGTGGATACTCAGTAATGGCTACCCGCCTCGTTCCTTGATCATTGGCTCCGTACACATTTGGTGACCCACATTTCTGTGCCGTGGCTTGCACAGATTTTGTCCTCCAGCGTCCCACGATATAGCAGAATCTTGCACGCAAACACATGCGCACATACACCACTGAATTTGCTGGAGTATAAGACATTTCTTCTGCCTCCAAGTTCCAAATTCATCCAACACTTATTCTTGTTCAGGTGCATTTGTGTATGATCAACCACATTCTGAAGAGGTAAAATGATGGGGGGGTGTATAGCAAAACACTAACAACCAATACTGCGAAGACACTTGTCTCAAGCTTCTCTAGTTGTCACAAGCTGCACAACTCATCAGATACAATTTCAACGATACCCTCTAATTTTTATTTAAAAATTTTTACTCCTATAATCCTTCCATTTCCTGTATTCATTGATAGAAATACTTTTCTTTTTAGCTATCTGATATTCTACTTTCCCCTCCAGAGTTAGAAGAGGGTTATTTTGTATTCAGAATTTACTTTCTCCACCTGGTTCTGCTATAGAGTAGGATTTGGAAAAGGTAGTACGTTTCCTCCATAAAACTGATTTAAAATGCTTTTCAAAACATATGAGGTTTTCCCCAGAGGAGGAAAAGTAACACTGGCTCAGGACAGCTCCCTTGGGATGGTCTGGGGTGGTGGGCCAGTGTGCCTCAGTGGGTGGGCGAAGGAGGCATGGCTAGGGCTGGGCTGTGAGGGAACTGCATGTGATACTAAGCAGGTTGGGTTTTTATCACAGGCAAGGGGGAGCTACTGCAGCCGTCTGAGTAGACGAATGATGGGCCAATATCAGCCGTGACCCCTGGACGGAGCAGTGACCATCCAAAGCTGGGGGGCAGATAAATCCATCCTCAATCTCACCCCGAACCTCCTTCCTCCACCCCCACCTCCCCTCTTTCCCACCTTCTCTTCCTCCCATTCACCCATTCAACAAATTTCTATTAACCATATGCTGTACTGTAGATGTGTTTTAGGCACTTGGGTTAATCAGTGAACAACCCTGACAAAGCTTCTTCCCAGTGTTTACAGAAACCTCTTTGCACTGTGATATTTGTATGTGCATTTGTCTTCCTTAATATGGGCCTTCTGAGCTGTTTCGGGCCACGTTCTTCTCATGTGAAGAAGCCAGTCACAGCTTATCCTCTGAGGCCCAGCTGCTCCCCTGGGTGTCCCATCCTTCCTTCATTTACATGCGATCATTTGGTATTCTCCTACAAACCTCCCCTGCCTCTGCAGGACTAAGTTAATTTAATTCACATTTCTGTCACATGCCACCAAAGGGTTCCTATTAGAAAGGCTGACTCAAAGAAAATTGGAAAGAACTTCTTGATTATGTTAGGATGAAGATCAGCCCTATGGTGCGGCCCAGGGTCCCATAGCAGGCTTCTCAGGGGCATCTGGATGTCTGGGCCCTGTTCTAATTCTGTAGCCCTAAGTTAGAGAATGAATATATTTGGTATCAGCTGTGTTAGCCTGGAAAGCCCATACTGTCAAGGAAGACTGTGTTCATATGTGGTTTCCTATGGATTCCCCCCAAAGCAGAGCCTGAGGCAAGGATGGAGTGCAGGTGGTTGATGTGAGAAGTGAACCTGGGAAGCAGGAGTGTGGGAGTGAGGATGTGAGATAGAGAAGAAGAAAGGCCAATATAAGGGCACATTCTCAAAGCTGCTGCTTGATTCTGCTGAACCTTCCTGAGAACTATGCAGAATGTCTCCTAGAATCACCTGATTGAAGATGAAGGCTGGAGCATCGGTCACACTGGTTCCTATCCCCTCAGTGACTGAGAGGTGCCCTGGGGGTGTTAACTCTCTCAGCAAGCCAGGATATTTGCCCCTTGGCTCTGTGAACAAATCCCCCAGAAGAGCCTTAGCACAGAGCTGTCAGGGGCAGTGGCTGAAAGCAGAGGTGACCTGAGGGCATGTGATGCAGTATCTCCAACAGTGCCTTGCTGAGCCCTATAGTCATACTGTAAGTTATATAACTGCAGGTTGGGTGAGGTGCTTCTAGCCTAGGTGGGGTAGTCTCTGGCTTGTATCCAGGACACCAGCGTCTGTGCAGAACTCTGGTTTTAATCATGGGCCTGGCAAGAAAGAGTTGAGCTTCCAGGAATTCTAATGAGATCCTTATTTGCTCTTGCATAATTTAAGTGCCAATGGTGAGGCTGATTTGGGGATCAAGGAGTCTGTACCGCCTTTGGAATATGTGGCTTTCTCTACTGTGTACCCTAATGATGTTGACTTCCTTAAACCTTTGATTTGCCTAATGGTGCTAGGGTGCGTGGCTGTCCTCCAGCCTGGGCCACTATTGGCATTGGTCAACCTAGTGGCTGTGCACAAACCTGCTTCAGAAACTGCACCACAGGCTCCAAGCCCCACTTAAAGTTCTGTGATGGTTGCAGCCAGCAGCAGAGTCTGCAACACATGGAAAGCCTGTCACTCTGCTCCCTGACAGCCTTGGCTCCATTTAGTTTAAGTATTTTGTGGCTGGGCTGTTATCTGAGCTGTCACCACCATGCTTTGTCACCCTCAAACGAATGGCGGGAATTGGATCGGTGAGCGTCGTCAGTTTCCTTGTTTCTGGCTTCATTCTGAGATTCAACCATGAGCACTATGGTTGTGAGTCACTGAGGGGGTGGAGAAAATCCACTCAAATATCTCCGGTCACATTTTGGAAGAATTTTTTGAGAGACAGAAGAGCCCTATTCTTCTGTCTGCACCTATTCTTCTGCCCCTCGCACTGCCTGAGCTGGTAACTGCTCACAGCCATGAGGCTGAGCTAATGCCGGCAACTGTCACTCTTCGGAGGGCACAGAGCCTGTGTCCTATGAGATCTGAGAAAGACAAAGGTCCCAGTCACTAGGCCTGGGTCCCATACTGAGGCGTGGAGTCCCCTCCCTACTTAACACTGGCTTTCAGAGAACACTAACATCAGACCAGGTCTCCATGATTGTGACGGAGTGAGACAAAAACAAGAGCACACTGACATCATGTCAGCACACTGACATCACACAGACAAAAGCAGGAACACCAATGACAGACAGCCCCTCTCCTGACGGTCAGCCGTCTGTCAGTTGCAGCTGTAGTCCCACCCTCTTCCTCCATCATCTTCTATATTAAATTCATTAAGATGCCCAACCATAGAAGTGCCCCTTTTTCTGATAGCATCCAGTCCAGAGCAAGACCATGCTTCCTTGACCCCTTCCCCGAATCACCAGGCCCAGGCTCTAGGCTCCCCAGCCCCTTCTGACAGCCTCCCATGGAGACTCCCTGTGGCAACAACTTCGACTGACCACAGGAATGTTCCTAGTGGTGCTGGCTGGTGGACATGGACAGGCCAGAGGGAAGCTGGTCAGAGCTGACCCGCTGCAAAAGAGAAGTGCCCAGGGAGCCCCCACGTCAGCTGCAGCCGGGCTCCCTGCGAGCCGCTTGTCCAGGCGATCTGGGCTCTGGGCCTCGGGGGGTTGGGTGGGGGAGCATTTGTGGGCTAGTTCCTGCAGCTGAGGATTTGGGTGCCAGGGTCGCAACCCTGGCGCTCCTGGGACTCCAGCCTCAGCTCCAGGGCACGTTTTCATGCAGGCTCAGAGTCATCTTGCACCACATGAAGGTTGAGCCCAAGCCCTCCACTTTTCGGCATGGAGGCCGTTTCTGAAGCCTTGGGAGCCTGCTTTGTGCTTGCAAGTCCAGCCTGCAAGGTGCAATGGAGAGAGTCCATGCCCCCAGGGGAACCTCCAACCAGAAGGGAGAACTGGTGAGATGACATCCCAGCCTGCTGCCCTCCAGGTGGGCAGTTCTGGAACATGTTCCGTAGGCATTTTGGGTAAGAATCAAGCCCCATTGCTCCCACCACCCTTCGACTGGCTTTTCCTCCCTCCTTGTCCCACTACCCAGCCTCCCTCATCCGGCCTCCTCAGGTCACGTCCCAAATAAAGTGCCTGCATCTAATCCCCAAACACACCTCCCAGGATCCACCCACCACCACCTCCTCCTGCTTGGCTGAGTTGATGGCTGGACTGAGTGCGTCCCAGCTGGTCTGTAGCATTTACAAATAAATAAACTTAAAAAAAAATAAAACTTCGAAGAAAAAGTTTGGGATTGTGAAACCTCACGTCTGAAGGGACCTAGGGTTTACTTACAGATGCTCTCCTGAGGAGCCCGAGTGAAAGGGGCTACACACGCCCACCCCCGTGGTCCCAAGGGGAAGCGGAGCTGGAAGAAAAGCCAGGGCGTTAGGTGCTAGCATGTGCCCTGAGAAAGGGTGCTGGGCCAGCCCCGCCCCAGGTGGGGCAGGGGATTGTCACCTGCAGAGAGAATCTGGGCTTCCCAAGAGGACCTGAGGAGGTGTAGGACCCCAGCATTTACCTGCGCCCAGGACGACATGGAAGCCAGAGTGGCTGTGCAATGAGCGTGGGCGGAGGGGGAGCCCGTGCCCAGCATGGCGTGGGCAGCAGAATGCACGACTTCCCACCCCCTGGGAGGGCCGGGAGGTGGTAAAAGGCCTGGGACCCACTCACTGAGGATCTGTGGCCCCGAGGACCTCAGGAGGCAGCATTGCTCCAGATTCTGAGTGGGGATGAACCCGCTGCGAGAAGGCTGGGCACGGAGGCGACTTCCCAGGACTCACGGGAAAGGCTCAGAAGCCCATTGTGCAGACCGAAGAGCAGATGCCCGCTCAGCTTCTGAGGCCGTGGTGCTGTGCAAGGCCCTGGCACTCAGACTGGGTCCAGGGGAACTGACTGGACGTCCACTGGGACTGTCCCTGCGGCCTGGCACCGTGGGGGCGCTCTGGGTGGAGCTGCGCTTGGGGACTGGATCTGTCCCTGCCCCGCTTGATCTGCCACAGAATGAAGACCACCCACATCAGACTGACCCACCGCTCCCATGTTTAAGTAGCTGGTTTCCCTTCCCCTAATGTCAACCGATGTCCTCACTGTGTCCTACCTCCTTGGTTTGCTCTGAAACCCACTGGGTAGAAGTGGGAGAGGGCGCGTACTTCTTGCCCTTGGCAAAGGTAACTTTAATGTCCGTCTCTTCCAGGCACTTTGAAAGTTTTCTCCTTATTAGAATAATGAATTGTACACGGTCCAGTTCTAGTCAGCACACTCAGGCTTACGTGATTTGTGTCCCTTCATACACTGTTATTTTAAACAGTTATTTTTTAAAAAAGATGATTCTGCAAAAAGTTTCTTTTTGACCTTGATGAACTAGACTTGTGAATTCCTTGAGAAATTTTTTTTCACTTATTAGAATCCTTGTCGTCTAGTCTGAAGACTCTGGAAGACTGAAAGGTGATCTGGACAAAGTCCATTTACATTTGACCTCAAATCACAGCTCTTAGGTGTCTAAATTTAAGTTCTGTAACTTTTCTTGCCTTCACTCTCCTTGACTCTAGGTACAAAAAAGACTTTGTCACTTCAGTTCAAGCTCAACAAGCATGTATTATATGTCTAACAAGAGACGCTGGGCAAAAAGATGTGCCAGTTAATGGTCTGATGGAGGAAACATGTATCATTTTAATACAGATGGGTCCACGTTCAGGCAGGGCTCCACACACAGCACCCCAAAGAAGGACTTGGCCCGGCATCGGGGTTTGGAGAAGACTCTCTGGAGAGATGATGCATGAACCAAGTCTTGCATGGTGGATAAGAACAAGCTGCTAAAGGCAGGGAAGGGCATTCTATGCAGAGGGAACAGCATGGCAAAAGCAGAGACAAGGAAAAGGATGCTGCACTTTGGACTCTGTGCTAAGAGATGGTGTGGTGGGTGGCCGGAGGTAAGAGCAGAGGGTGAAGGCCAGGCTAGGAAGGACTTTGTAGATCGGTTTTGTCGGAGGCCAGGGCGTTACTCTGCACATGATGGGCACCATGGGGAGGGATTCCAGCAGGGGAGACTTTAGCTAGGTCATCTGCGCTCAAGAGTAGACTGGAGGTGCTTGAATGAGTGGGTCTGAGATTCAGGGAGGACTCAAGGCTGGAGAAACCCTGGGGATTATCTGAGCACAGGTGGATTACTACCTCACACATATATATCTTAAGGGTCACTGAATGCTGGGCATGTGCCCATAGTAATTTTGGAAAGATAACTGTTATTTACAAATTTAGGTCTATTTTGTATCCCACTTGGCAAAAGCATCAAAAAGCACATTCATTTGCTTTCCTGGAATTGTTTTTGAAATATCTCTCCTTCCCAGAAACCAGAGTACATACCCAACCCTGTCTGAGTCTGTGCTGACATAATGTGCAGTGAAGACGGTATTTTGAAATTTTCTGATTCATAAGTGACTCATCAAGGTCTTCTAAACAAACAATTCAGAAAACACAAGGGACAGAGATCTACAAGTGTCCATGGTACATAATAGGTATTCAGGAAATATTTATAGTTTTTAATTTGGAAAATGACCCTAAGAGTATAGAATGCACTCTGGAAAGAGCATTATAATCTGGGTTGCTAATAGTAAACATGTCATTCAGAAACTTAACTTTGTGCTTTGTCGAACTTCCAAAGCCCAGCCACAGAAATTTGTCAGAGAACAGAAAGGTTTTCGTTTTTCCAACTCAACCCTTGTGGGTAGCGGTCAGACGCTATTGCTGAGAGGACAAAGAGGGAGAGGATTAGAACCAAAGGGCTGGAGGGTTTTTGTTTTAAGCACCTGCCTTATGGAAAAGCCTTGAGAAAATCCAGAAGCCCCTTGACACTATCATGCATGGGTCCTCCTGCTCCTGGGAAGCAGATGGGGTCAACAGGCTGGATTGTATTTTAGGCAAAATTCTCAAGAACTTCCTATATCATATACTTCCACATGACATGCAATAAAGGAAGAAAATCACTTTAAATTCCATGGGAAGCTCCCCCTTCTCATTTTTATAAGCCATGCCTGCTTGCTTTTTATGTTTCTTTTAGAAAGCAAAGAGAAGCTTGCCTTTCAGACACAGGAATAAAGGAAGAGTTTTATCGGATGGTACTTTTGGACCAATTTTTTCCAAAGGTATATCATAAAAGAGATCAAAACACCTTTGCTTTGCAGAATGGCTGGCCAATTCTGGCTGTAGAGGGTGAGACCCAGACGGCAGGCACCCTTATGGCTTCCCCATGCCCCACGCTGAGGGCACTGAGCTGGGTCTGGGCCAGGGAAGATTCCTACTTTGGGCAGGGGCACGAGCTGATTGGCGAGCATCCAGGAGTTGTGAGCACAGCACTTTATAGGTCTTGATTTCAGTGCCCTGCCATTTCCATCTCCTGATGATACAAAAAAAAAAGCAGAGCCCAGTTTTTCCTGAGAGAGGCGTCACCCCCAAACACAGAGGCTGTTGGTGACCACACGCCGGTCAGCCCTCACCTTGTCTCACAGAACCCGCTAGGCTCTGGGTGGCAGTGTGCCCAGCCTACTCCCCCTTCCTGGGGTACCTTCCTCACCACTTCCCAGCCTCCCTTCCTGCCATAGGTGACTGGGTGACACAGTTTCGGCCAGTGAGACAGAAGGGGAAGTCTGCTGGAGGTGGGAAGGAGGGTGCTTCTGGGAAAGATCTTGGTTTCTCAATAGAGACAAAGATGTTAGATGAGAACTTCTGTCTGATTCCTCTCTTCCTTCCTATTTGGGATGTTGGGGCAAGGATGTAGCATTTAGTGGTGTGGTGGCTATCTTGTAACCATGAGGAGATATCAAAAGCCAACAGGAATGGTGAACGGAAGGTTAAAAAGAGCCTGGGTCATAGATAGCATTTGTGAGTCATTGCACCAAATATGGAAGCACCTGCCTTTAGACTGGGCAAATAAAAGTCTTTATTTCTTCCGTCCATAGGGGCCAGTTATTTGGTTACTTGCTCTGGAACCCATCCAAACTGAAACATTTAATTTTTGCAGGTCCTGAAACAACTTTTCACCCATTCCCATTTGGAAGGTCACTGTTTTGCTTCACTTTCTTCACTCATAAATAGTGGGAGGCAGTAACACGTGCAGGTTAAAAGTGAGGGCCTTGGAGCCCGAAGAACCTGGGTTTGTGATCGGCTCCATCGCTTTCTTGTGTGGACTTGGGAAAACTCCTTCATCTGTGTAAGCCTCGCCTTTCTCAGTTATAGACTGGGATAATATAAGATGAGGATAGTAACGGTATCTAGTTCATTGGCCTGTTGTGAATATCAGAAGAAATACTGTAAGGAACTTACACAGGCTTAACACTTGGGGTCATTATCACTGTTATTTTTGATGATAGGTGCATACATTTTTTTATAGACATCTTATTATCTATTGCCCAATTAGCATCCAAAATTTTTTCTCTTTGATTTTCCTCCTAACTCTTGAAATTTCATTTTTCTGTTTCCCAACTTCTGGCTTTTTCTCCTCCATATTAGAATCCATGAGTCAAGCATCCAGCCTCGTGGTGAGTGGTAAGGGGGCAACAAGGAATAATGTCTCTTTGCTGAAAAAGAGCCTGTTGCTTAGTCTGGAATATACTTCCACCATGAGCCATGCTGAATGACAACGCAGGACCAGAGCCATCCTACGGCAACAGAGATTGTTTCCATCTGGATCCCATCTGCCAGGCTGTGGCTAGCTTGGAAGTGGGAGAAAGGCTGCAGGAAAGTCCCAGACACTTAATCAGCCAGGAGGGCCTCTGCTCGCACCAGTCTGAGAGGGGAGGCCATTGTCCACGGCACAAAGCCAGAACCTCAGGTGGACAGCGGTGGCCCCACCCCCAGGGAAACTACCCCACCGCCTAGAGTTGTGGGCAAGGGCCTCCCATGGACAGCAGTCAAGGATATTCTCTAAGAGTTGATTGAAGAAAAGAACACTCACTCCCTGTGAATAGTAAAAACAGGGCCTTCTCATCCTCACATTACATTAAGCCTCTGACCAACATAGGGGAAGAGACCAGATCCTTCTAAAATGGAAGTCAATTTGGACACTAATTGGGCTTCAGCTGTGGCTTCCACCTGGGTACCCAGCATTATGGAGTAGCTGTCTGTCCCTTGTGCATGGTGAAGGCTCACTGCACAGTAGCAAGTGGGGCCATCAGTGTGGACAACAGAGCAACAGGATGCAAAGTAGAGGTGGTGCTGGACAGCGGCGGCACTGTCCTCAAGCGCGGGGAGGAGGGGACGCCTCAAGCTGCTTATTTTATCTGGAGCCAGCCTTGGTCCTGCCGACACTGACACTTGAAGGGCCATGTTGGGCTGGCAGCCCAGACATAGATCACAGCAGACAGAAGGCACCCCTGGGTCTGGCTTTTAGACATGTTTTATGGGCCTGTGTTGGCTTAGGAGCGCAGGAGTGAGGCTTGTTGGCCTAGTGCAACCCTGGCTTCAAGCCCTGCTGCGGGTCATTTCACTTGGCTTGACTCCGACTGTTTATGTCTTGAAGTCTGGTGAACTTGGATGCCAGGGATCAGAATTTATATAAACAAACAGGTTGATTGTTCTTGTGCACATAAGAGCCTGTGTCTGATCGTCCCCATATCCCAACTGTAAGAGAATTGGGTCAGGGATGGGGGGGGGTCTGTGTGTGTGTGTGCACTTTCACGCTTGCACAGATCATCATAAGTGTCCTCACCACAGTAACATAACACCCAGAGTGTCAAATTTTACCTGTTAGCACAGTTTGATCCCGCTGGTTTGGCTGACGTGCCGAGTGGCTCTGCTCCGAGGCAGCCCTCCCTAACACGTGGGTGTGCTCATTTGTGCCCTGTGGTCTCCCTGAGAAAGCTTGCTCTGCCCAATCTCTGCTGACAGGGAAGGGCTTTGGAATCTGTGTGCCCTCAAAAGAAAGAAAGAAGGCTATGAGCTACAGTGTCCATGTTTTATATTTTGATTTTAAAAATGATTTGTCTGTTCTTATTTCTCTCTAGAAAGGACTGGCGTCTGCGAACAAGGACATGTACACTATATAGTTTCCCCCTTTCATTTTTCTTCTGCTTTCTTGTTATTTCTAGTACACTTTATTTTTATACTTTTCAAGCTTACTTGCAATTTCTTTGGTAATATTTATCTCTTTTTTTAAAAATCTACAATTCACTTTTCTTTTGCAGGTGGGTCAAAAACCCTACCCTGGGGGTGGCAAACCACAGTGTGGGCCACGTCTGACTAGCTATCTACTTGTATTATTTTTGTACATAAATTCTCATTGGCACACATTCACTTCATTTGTTTATTATCGTCTCTGGCTGCTTTTGTGTATGTGCAGAGCTGAGTAGTGGCGACAGAGATCATGGTGCCCCAAAGCCAAAAATGCTGTCGAGCCCTTTATAGAAAAAGTTTCTATATACCCCTGCTCTAGTCTATGGTCTAATATAACCTTAAAATACCACCTTGTCAAAGTGAATTTATTCTCATTGGTACTGTGTGTGTGTACCAAGAACTCATGTTAATTCTTCTCAATACCAATGTCACCTCACTTTCACAGAGCATCCACTCTCACTTGTATTTTTCCAACCCCTTCCTTCTCTATCCCAGATGGGGAGCTTGGTCCTGGTCCTGAATTCCCATCCTCCAACGCAGCACACAGGTCAGTATGTAAGTCTTGGTAAAAATTTCGGGTGATGGGAATAAGGAAAACAACTTTATATAGAGGACGAGGCACCTAACTCTGACAGCCCCCACCAGGAATACCTCCTGGATCATCTTGCGTTTTAGGTCTTCACCATATCACTTGGTCCATCTCTTCTTTAATACCCACCTGTATCTGATCTGAACCCCCTCGCTTCACCATGGAGAATAATCATGCTCTCCGCCCCTAACTTGCACAGTGTGCCTGTATGTTCTCTAACACTGGAATATGAAAGAAAATATTTTCATGATGCAAGAAGAATGCTGCTTCCCTAGGCTTCAGGTTTCTATAAGAAGGGACCTCAATTAGCGGAGCATTCATGGCCTCTCTCTAACCCTCACTCATCCTTTACCAGAAGGAAGTATGTCCAATAGTTTTGATATGCTTGGGGTAAGGACTGCACATGTTGTCCCTTCCTCAGTCTCTTTCTCCTGGGAAACAGCTGCCTAGAAGTTCACACTCTGGTCTTGCAGTTTGGTGGAAAAAATTCAGCTCAGGGGAGTGGGGGTATGTGGTGCATGAGTAGGACTACTGATAAATTAAGAGTGGAATTGGATGAGCAACATAACCCTTGTAGATGGAAGCTTTTGGGCTGGGTCATATATCTTAAGGTAGGTTTCCTCGTTAGGAGACACTGAGGTAAGTATATGGATGCCAGTGGTTTATCTGGAAGGTGAGCTTGGGAAGCACGAGTAGGGGTGTGGGGAAGGGAATAAAGCAAATAAAGATGCATCATTAAGCAAGCTACCACTGTGGATGATTAGAGCTTAATCCCACTGCAAACTCCAGGAAATGGCAGAGAACTTGCTCTCAGGGTTATCCTACTGGAGAGGTGAGGGAGCTGAGATATTTATACTTCAATTCTTGTAGATCATTGATTGAGGGCTGCTCCTTGGAGGTGACTTCTAAGACATGTTTACCTGACCCACATCATAAAGCAGCTTTCTTGTAAGACCAGAAGGGGGCAGGTGGGACCAGAGTACTCTGGGTCACTACCAGACACTCAGGTGTTGAACAGTGAATTTGCATCTCTTTCTTTGTTAATCCTGCTTTAACTTTAATAAGGATTGAGAGAATCAAATTTGGGGCTTTGGCAAGATTTTTCTTCTGATCATGTATTCTCACGTTTGGCTATTAGATGTGGCTTTTTTCAGAGGCCACAGGTCCTAGCCCATCTCCAGAGAGTCCCCCAAAGCTACCTCTATGGAGATCCTCATATAAGACTACCTGCCTGCCTGGGCTCCAGCTCCCTCTTCAAGACAAGTGCCCTGTTCCCACCACTACCAGCAGCACCTCCAGTTGTCTCGTCACCCCGCGTCCATATTAAATGGCATTTCTGTTCCTATACACTATGGATTCTTCCATGAGCAAAGATGAGGCTGAAAATTTGAGCAATTAAGTGACTTGCTCAATACTCTGTAACTCCTTTGGGAAAAGTGATGCTGTTCATTCCATCAAGCTGGTCAGTCGGACATGGTGATGGGAGGGCATAGATGGAGGAAAAGAGAGTGAGATCAAAGCAGCCACAGAGCATGGGTGCTGGAGAAGCAGCAGTGATCGGAGATCAGAAAAGAGGGAGCTGGGGGCAAGACAAAGGGAGTGAAGAGATCACAGCATAACCACAGGACACAGCAAAACAACAAAAAGATGAAGAAATCCCTCAGTCAAGAGTAGAACAAGTAGCAGAATCAAAGAAGGGGAGGGCTGAGGGGGGAGAGGACAAGGATTGCAAAATGGCTGCATTATGTGGAACAAGATGTGTTTTCCTATCAATAGAGGATCAAACCATCCTACCATGTGGATTCAAACAGAGATCTGTGAGAAGCAAGAGAGATTAGTCCAAGAACTGGTTCAACAAAGACTGTCCTCACTCCAAGTAGCACCAAAAGCCTGCTGGACTAGTTCACACGCTTGCTACTCAGAGAGCGGGACCACAGCCCAACAGCCCTGCACGCCTGCAGCCTATCAGGATGAAGAACCACAGGCCCCACCCCAGATCCGACATCAGGTTCTGCATCTTAGCACAGTCCACGTGATTGGTGAGCACAGTATTATCCGAGAAGCACTAGATCAAACATCAAAATATTATGGGGTGTCTCATGGACTCCGAGGATAGGGCTCTAGCAGGAGCTCAGGAACCCACTGGAACCAGAAACTGGAATGCTATCAGGATGTTCCATCTGTCCCTTGCCTCTGATCCCAAAGTCCAGTCATAAGATTCAGGTGGGCAAGTAAAGATTAAACTCTTGGAAATCAAATCTTCCAGTTGCCAGTTTTCTCCTTCTAAACTGATCATTGTTGGGTAAAATCAAAGCAGAGTCTATACAGATGGGAATTTGAACACTTGGTTACACTATGAGGAGAAGGTTGGATTTCTTTCTAAGTGGAGGCATCTGTTTTGTTTAAATTAAGTGTCTGTAAGTACCAGCCAAGGACTGAACTGACAATCATTTCTGTAATAAAAGTAATAAATCATAGGGATGGTTAAGGAAGCAAAAAACACTACATTCTTGCTTTGTTCAACCAATTAGGCAATAAGCCATCTGTGGCCTTTCATTAATTTCTGTCAAATACAGTTTATACAATTTAATTCAGCCCTTTATTTAGTTATATTAATTTATTCCACAACTTCAAAGACCCAAAATGTAAAAAATAAAGTTCACTGAAAAAAAATAGAGGTCCTGTTTAATTTTTAATTTTCAACCATTAATAACACCTTTTACAAGGTTGCCGTCTGAGAAGTTTTAGCTCCATCTCAGCCTCAGGACGTTAGGAGCATTTGTTTTAAATATAGACATGTCTGAAGGAAAAAGACAGCAGCTAAAATCTTTTCTCTCAATGGGATGATGAATCTCTCTAGATCAACACTGTCCAGAAGAACTGTCTGCAATGATTTAATGGCCTGTATCTGTGCTGCCAATACAGTAGCCACCAACCACATGCGGTTACTGAGCACTTGAAGTGTGACCAATACAACTGAAGAACTGAATTTTTTTAATATAATTTATTTTGGTATCATTAATCTACAATTGCATGTGCAATATTATGGTTATTAAACTACCCCTTCATCAGGCCCCCCCCCCACCAACCCCATTACAGTCACTGTCCATCAGCATGAAGAACTGAATTTTAAATAATCTTTAATGAATTTGCATTTAAATAGCCACATGTGGCTAGTAGCTACTGTATTACATAGCACAAGTCTATCTAGAGTATGTTCTGAGGAAGGAGAAATGTGGTGGGCCGTTGATGTAAGCAGGTGGAGAAGGAATATATAATTATGACAGGCATTGTTTGGAAAGCCTCACTGCCTGCCTAGTGTTTCTCATTTGAAAAACACTGTATTCTGAGACAGCCCAAAGGATATCAACATCTTTGAGGGGAGGAGGCCATGTGGGGAGTGAACTCCACCTGGAGAGAAATGGGCATGAATGGTGTCTTCTTAATACCTGAACCAACTCCACTCAACATCTCTTATGGCTGAGCTAGGTAGTCCAGGTCCCAGCAAGGAAAGCCGTTCAGCTCTTGCTTGTATTGATTCTGCTCTAGTGGAAGTGTGTTCTCCTCCAAGGGGTGGACATTCAGCCTGTGGGCACATTTAGGGGTCCTACAGGCTCAGAGTTGGCCATGCCAGCCTTTGTGGGCATTAACACCCAACTCTGGTTCCTCTCATGAATTTTGGCTTAAACTCTGGCATTTCCACTCCAGGGAGGTTTGCCTCTTTGCAAAGGTTGTTATTTCTGATTTAGTCAATGCAAACCCTGTAACAGGACACCAGAACAGTTTCTCAACTGTATATACTTTTGTTAATGAAAATGCTGAGTTTGAGTGACCCTTCCAACAGCAGCAACTGAAGAGAAATATATTACATGAGATTTTGGTTGGGGTTAACCAACCTAGAGAAAGGCTGGAAGAGGATGAATGGAGGCAGAAAGTACTGAGGAAATTCTCATAACAGGAAAATGTCTTATTCCAGTCTACTGTCTCTTTTCAGCTGCTGGGCTGAGCTGGAGAATTGGGCCAAAGCTCCCGTCCATCTTCTCTCCAACCCTGATCTTCTTTCAGTAGCTTCCCTTCCTTCTTCTCAGCTATGGCTCACCACTGAACATGAAATTTGTCTTAATAAGCTTAATCCAAAGTTTTGGGGTTGTTTGGCCATTACGCCCTCTTCACACTTTAATTCATGATGATCCAAGGTAGGGCTTTGAAACAAATTGATCAGTTGGGTTAATGTATCCTGGAGGTGTTGCCAGAGAATGTCCAGGCCTCTCTTATTTGTCAGAGATATAAGTAGTTATACAGTGATTAATGGAGAAAAAAAACAGCAAAGAATCCTCTGTACCATGTAATGATCACCTACCAGTGATGAAGGCAATGAGACAATGCATCCATTTCCTTTTCTTTTTCTTTTTATAAAACAGCCAGCAGTCAATGAAAGAAGGTACAAGGAAAGGCTTTCTATACTCATTCATGGAGCTTGCTTCTCTACTCTCACCAGAAGCACAGAAATAAAAGGGTCAGCTTTAACCCTCTCTTTTCCTTCAACGCTGCATTCACCGGTCTGTCACAGCCTGGACCTTGTCGAATCGCCACAGCTGGCTGCCTTTCCCATCACACTGGCGCAAGTACAAATCGTTTCTGTTTTCCTGTTCCACAGCTTCCAGGCATTTCCCAGAAAGAATGTGGACAATCATTCCATTCTGAAAAATGAGAAGAAAAGGAAAAGAAAAGTAAGTCAGTTCCCTGCAATCAGTCAGCAAAGAAGGGTACTTCTAAGATTTGTGCTAATTATTAAGAGAATTATAGAGATGGTGTGAACTGGCCTGGTAAGGAACTATTTTGGTTAATATAAAATATAGTTTAGGTAGCTGTAAAATTTACATATAATTCAGAGCCTTGGGGTCATTAATTCAATTATCTTTATTGTGGTTGTATAATTGTGTCATTTCTTAGAGTTCTGCTTAGTAGAATGCCAGTGAACAAAGCATGTTTAGTCTTTATACCATCTTGGTGATATTCATCATTCTCACTGTCCTTAAAATTTTCCCCTTTCAAAAGGATATGATTTAATCTCTGCCTTCTATTAATCCTGCAATTTAGTACTGCTGCCATCAGGTTGCAGTAAAGAGTAAAACCTCAAGGGTACACTGAAGGCCTAAGTCATGCATGTTTGGAAGACAATAGCTCCTTCCTGTTCAAAGTCTACCAGGTTTAATATTGCATATATCCTTTTTTCAATAAAAAATTTTCATTTTTTAATGAAAAACATCATTAACCAGCTGTGTTGATGATTCATGGGTTTTTTTGAGATACAATTCACATGCCATAATATTCATTATTCCAGAACATTTTCATCACCATAAAAAGAAACCCACTACTAACAGTCACTTCCCATTCCTTCCTCTATCCAGCCACTGGAAATCACTAATTTACTTCCCATATTTATGGATTTGTCAGTTCTAGACATTTCATATAAATAGAATCATATATAATACATGGGCTTTGTGACTGGCTTCTTTCACTTTGCAAGATATTTTCAAAGTTCATGTTGCAGCATAAAATAATACCTAATTTCTTTTTTATTATGGTGAAAATAAATAACATCAAACTTACCATCTTAACCATTTTTAAGTATAAAGTTTGGTAGAGTTAAGTATATTCACATTGTTGTGAAACAAATACTCAGAACTTTTTCATCTTTCAAAACTGAAACTCTGTCCTCACTCAACAACTCTCTCTTCCCCCCCCCCCGCCCCCAGCCCCTGGTAACCACCATTCTACTTTCTGTTTCTATGAATCTGACCACTTTAGATACATCATATAAGTAGAATCATACAGCATTTGTCTTTTTGTGACTGACTCATCTCACTTAGCATGAAGTTGCCAGGTTCACCCACGTTGTAGCATGTCAGAATGTCCTTCCTAAGGCTGAATAATTCCATCACATGTATGCCCCACATTTTGTTTATCCATCACCGGACACTCGGGTTGCTATTGTGAATAGTGCTATGATGAGCACTATTTTTATGGCTGAATGATAATACTTTCTTAAAGTCTTAGATTTAATGCCTGAAATATGCTTAGTGTACCTTACTAATCTTTTACTTGTTATTTTAAAGTGTTATTTCTAAAATGCATGTGATCCATAGGACTTGCTTAGAACAATCCTTTATTCATAAGGGGCCTAACTTGGTTTCTAGATTTCTCTGACAGGTGTGGGCCTGGGGTCGTAGGTTCATTGTCACCAAAGCCTGTGAGCTTTTTTCTTAATGGCTTATTGTGGGTTCAGCTTAAACTTCCGATTGTGTAATTTTCTTTTTTCACAGCCTGCTTTAAGAGTACAGAGTTCTGCTTAGCTGTTTTACCCTTTATACCTAAGCAGAAGTCAAGGAAAAGAAATTTTTAAAAGGATATGCATATTTACTTGTTTGTAACTCATTTCAAAAAGGGTTTGAGGCAGAGGAAAGCTGTGGACGGACACTTATTGTTGATACTGTCACCTTCCCATCCCAGTCTCCCATCAGAGACTAGCTCCGTCTTCCTAAGTCCTTACCTTCCTCCGATTTCCTTGTTGTTGGTGCATAACCTCTGCACAGGATCTAAAGCTTCTCTTCCCTGGGGTAACAGGAATCACAGTCTTACTAAAATGATAAACTTTTGTTCCCAGTGGAATTTGCCAAGGAAGAAAGTGGTATCCATATTTACATCTACTTGGCTGTGGGAGGGGAGGACTTCCTGCTGCTCCTAAAGTCACCCCATTGGGTGGCTGACTGCTTCTGTAACGTGCCACATGGTCCTACTGGTGACCTGAGCTAATGAGCTTCAGAAAGGGACTGTCTCTTCTCTCTCCCACAGTCAAGGTCAGGGCTTTACAGAAATGGCAGATGAGTACATCTCAAGGTTCTGGCGGCTCAGCTTGGCTGCAAGGTCAGCTTTACCTTCTCCTGGGGTCTTAGTGCAAAGCCACAGGCCTATTGGTAACACTTGAGTCCTCAGAAGAGCCAGGACGCAGTCCAGCTAGGTGGGTGAGCTGAGTCAACTCACCTCCTGGAAGTCCCAGAGCTGCTGGTGGATGCCGGGGCCTTCCCTGGCGCAGGGCTGCAGAATCACCTGCTCTTGCCTGACATCGAAGCACAGGTGCTGTGGGCTGCCGAAGTGGATGCCCTGCCTGCCGGCGTGCTCCAGATGCTGGGACAGAGGGGACAGTTATCAGCACAGCTAGGAGGCGAGAGAAGGAGAGCTCACAGCACGCTGAGGTCTAGGAGTAGCCTTCCGACTCTCCTGGGGTCCGCAAGACCAGACCTCTAGTCAAGTCGACAGGTATGGTGCTAGACTAGCCCTGGCCTCTGAAATCTCCACATGCCAGCGGCTGTCTCAGTCACAGCTGGACACTCCAGCAGGCGCCTCCGTCGCTCTGGTTGCTGCCTCATACGTGAGGCCACCGTGGTGCGGCCCCTGGGTGCTTGTAAGTGTAGTGGGGAGGGCCTCAGTCCTTCTGGCCCTGTGACTAACTTCCCTGCCATCTGCCATCTCTGCTGAGCCTCGCCCATGGTTACTGTTCCCTCCAGTGTTTTGTAGTATCTCTCTGGGCTGTGCATATCTCTGCAGTGGGGCTTCACCTGTGGGAAGCCTGTGCTGCCTGGCTGGAGAGCACATCCTAAGAAAACATTTTCTGTTTGTTCCTGCTAAGTACAAATGGAACTAATTTTTATGTTAATTTTGTGGCTGAGAGACAGGACTGGCCTCGTAGACATGTGACCTGTGCAGTTGCATGGGGCCTCCCGCTTAGAAGGGCTTCATGTTCTTGGTTTAACACACTTGGCTTAATGCTCTACGGTCACTGTCTGGAAGTTCTTAATGATTGTTGGATTGTAGGCCTCGCATTTTCATTTTGCCCTGGGCCCCACAAATTATGTGGCCAGTCCTGCTTGAAGATTCCCATCACACAGTTCATATAAATTTGAATCTTAAACCCATATTAGATGCAAGATTGTGGTTTAAAATTTTCAGGGGAGAACAACTTTCTCTTATTCAAAGACCCTGTACAGACAAATAAACTTCCTGTGGCTGTGGGTGGATTTTCCTAGTCAAATCTTTCACTGATAAGTCACTCTTTGAAGGTCAAAGCTGGCTTTATATGGGAGTCTCATTTCCAGTTTTTCGGCTCTCATGGGCTGAAGGTGGGCTTTCACTGCTCACTCCTGCACGGAACCACCACTCCCAAGTTCCGGAGGCTGACAGTGACTACCCCTTCACGCAGACCCTGTAGCTCGGCTCACACCCTGTGGCTCTTGATTTTTGGCCCCGGGAGATTTCCTTTTGCTCTAAACTCCATTACTCATACACAAAAGAGGGTGTTTCTTCTTTTTGTATATGGCATATTTAGCTGCTTTAAGGGGAAGGCTTTTCAGTTTATCTAGTTCACAATTTTGCTGGATACAGAAGTCCTCACTAATTGCTTCCTCCCCACCAAGCATAAAAAACCTTGAAAGGTGAACAGTCTGTGTCATGAGGGAGGCTGCATTGTCCCCAGGTGCTGATACAGGAACCAAGCCCTGGAGAGGTTAAGAAGCCGGTCTGGTGTGACACCACTAGAAAGTGATGAGCGCTGACACCACATCACATGGCTTCCTCAGCACCAGGTGCGAATGCCTACTGGGGTGTTCTGGAAGGCTAGCAAAGGGCAAAGCTGAGAGAGGATAAGGGGATGTGTGCATCAGCTTCCCTGGGGTCCAGGGCTGTATTGTCACACCCTGCCTTGGCTGGGCCTCCCCGGAAGGCTGGACTCCAGACCCTCCAAGGGATGTTCTGGCTTTTGCCCCCAAGCTCTTGGGACTTCACTTGACTCATTTGATCAATATCTCCAGGAACTTGTACCTTGTTGTTTGTTTTTAGTAGAGGTCATTGGGATATAGCCTAATGCAAAGGCCCCTGTCACAGGTGTAAAAGAGAGCGATTTGGGGACAGGCTAGGTGTTCTAGGTAAACAAGCTGTGAAGAGAAGTGGATCTACCAACCTTAAGCTAGCATCACTGAGGCTTCCCACCACTTTGGGAAGTTATTCTGTGATGGATATTTTGAGAAGAAGAAATAACCCTGAGATAAACAGACCTTCCTGGTGACCAAGGGACCTACACAGGGGCTGGAATAACCTGCTGCACCCAGAGCCCTCCCCTGGTGCAGTTACCTCCCTCTTCTCTCCTCAGAGGCTGGGGACAATAGTTGGTAAACTACTGGGAATCTGCAGGAAGAAACATGGTTTTACCTTTTGACTCTCTCCTCCAGCTTCTGGGAATTATGAACCAGGAATTTTAGAGCCTCATAGACCCTAGGGGACTTCAAGGGATCCATGAGCCCTTTGGAGCTGTTCACCTTTTTGCAGATGTGGTTCTGTGTGTTTTTCTTGGCAAAGGGTCCTTAGAGCTCTTGTAATGAAGAATCTGACCCCATGTCTGAAGTTTGACCTCTGAGCTTTCAGGCCCCACTCCTCCACCTTCTCTGCTTGCCCCACTTCTGGGCGCACTCACAAGGAAGACCCATTCTCCGTTTGGTGTGGGAAGTTCAAATCAGGGAGGCCCCAACCTGAGCCTGGAAGCCCTCCCCCAGCCCACCATCCCCTAACTGTACAAGACCAAAGACCTTTGCGCCTCTTGCTGTCTCTACCCAGTTGTGGGGCTGCTTGGGAGCCAGCCCTGCTCTCCTCCAGAGAGTCTCATTATGTGAATAACAATGCTTTGCATTCTCTCTTGTTACATGTGGAGTCATTAGTCTTAACTCCTGATCCAAATTTTGGGTCAGAGGTTGATTCTGTTCCCCAGAGAGAAACCACAGACATAACCTGAGGAAGCTGAGAACCACGGCCGGCGAACAGACAAGCTGCTGGGATGACCCATCCCCACTAGGCCTAGTTTGAATCAGGTCCCTCCTGGACTTCTCAGTGTTGATTTCAAATAGTTTGTCCTGTAGTCAGCCACCCGCGAACAGGAACCCTGGCTCAAGAAGAGCCACCGCCCATGAGATAGCAGAGGCCCTGCCGCTTATGCTCGGCCTCTCTGTGGCTGCCCTTTTGCTGGGACCAGGGCCTTGGTGCTGTTGGGTGCTGAGGGTCCAGTCACACTGCAGATGGGGCCTCCAGGAAACCCATGGAGCTGGGCTTCAGGGCTGTTTCTTGCTCCCTCCCCAAACAAGTCGTCAGAGGCCTTCATTGTGGGCAGAGACCCCCTGCCAACCCTGGCATCCCGTAGAGCTTATGGGCTGTTTCCCTCCTCTCCCCAGGGGAATCTGTGCTCTCTGCCATCCTTCTGACTTTGGAGTGAAAGTCTTTCTCCCTGTGGAAGGAATTTCATAAACCAAATCGCTCTGAGCATGGGCAATACTCTGAATGAGGTCAGAGCCACTGGGCCATCTGTGTGTAAGGTGTCCTCTGGCAGGTGGAGCAGATGTAGCCTGACCATGAGGCCTGTCTGTTCCAAATCCAGCCCTCCCTTTCCACTTCACACACACACACGCACGTGCATGTGCACACACACAAAGGCACAGACACACACATGCGCTGCCCCACCTGTGGTGTGCCCGCCTCCTCTGGTACCCAGAACTCCCCTTCTGGGAACTTTGGCTCCTGAGATCCTAATTAAATACCTAAGGTACCCCACACATCTCCTCTGGTGGGCTTCGGTGTCAGAGGACTTGAGACTTAAAGAGGACAATCGCACTTGTGGGCCTGAGGTCCCACTGCAAATGGGGAGAATCTTCTGGGTTCCCCCACCCCCACCCCAGTGCCCACAGCCCCACTCAGGTCGCCGCCTTTCCCATCTCTGCTTCTAGCTAGCTGATAATCTGGGCCCACTGCCTTTACCTGCCAGAAACCTGGACCACCTGAGTTTGCAACCCTGGGCTAGCCCCTCTCTGAGCCTCAGTTTCCATGTCTGTCAGAAGCACTGGCTGAACAGCCTGTCCGTTTCCCTCGGGCTTCATTCTGGCATTCTCTGATGATGGTCCGTGTGTGTGCCCGCAGGTAGGCGCACGGTGGGCAGGGCTGGGAAGGGCCATCAGCGTGGGGAGCTGTGGGCAGTTAAGGGATGTGGGCCACTGAAAGGAGACGCCCCAAAGGGAGGTGGAGGGGCATCCCAGGAAAGACACTGTCAGGTCTTCTGTGGACCCCTGAGAGCCCAGAGTGCCCACCTGCTGCCGCCGACTGTCACTGCATGGAGCCAGCGTCATGGCACAGCCCAGGATGTCCCCTGCTGCCTGGCAGTCTGCGCAGAAGCCGAGTGCCGTGTTGTGGAGCTGCAAGTGGACATCACACAGAGTGAGTCCCACCCTCCACTGCAAAGCATCCTCTATGCAGTATAATTCAAGGTGCCAGGCTCAGGCCACACGAATGAGTGAGGTCAAGCTGAAGCTCCTGATCCTCAGGGGCGGACCTGAGGGGGCTGGGCTGCACCTGTCATGATGAAGGCCCTGGGACGGGTTATGGGGCAGCCCGGTCATCTCCATCAGGGCAGGCCTGGATGCCTGTGGCCCTGCGAGCTTGGGACTGGTTGGCCAGGGTCGTGGAGAGCATCTGAACATTCCGTGTCTGTCTGGGGAAGCTGCCCACTGACTCTCCTTCCTCCTCAGCCTCCCCGGGCTATGCCTTGCCTTTCCGGAGAACCTGGGCCTGCCTTCAGATGGGTACAGCTCAGGGTAGATGTTAGCCAGAAACCAGGAGAACATCCGACACCCCAGTCTCCTCTGCAGCTGCAGGCGTTCTGTGCAGTCCGGCTTCTCTGCCTGGGGGAGGAGGAGACACTGGCAGGGAGGTGGAGAAAGTCTGCTTTATACCAAATTCACGTGGTGGGGTGGGAAGACGCTGGAAGATTGGGACAGGAGGAGAAGACCAAGACCACAGTGCCCAGGGCTGCAAACAGGAGGAAGGTCATGTGTGGGGAGGGGCAGGGTGGGGACGGCTCTTCCCTGGAGAGAGCTGGAGAACCAGCAACACGGTGGTGCTCTCACCCCATGCCACAGCCCCTCACATCCGCACTCCACAAGGACCATCATGTCTGCGCTTTGCTGACTTTTCTGTGGAAAACAGCAAAATGGGGGGCTTTGCACTTATTTTGGTGTGGTGTGGCACCATGAGGGCCCTTTTGGAGGCAGGAACTGACCCAAAGGCAACTGGGATGAAGTAAGCTGGGAAATTGCCGGGTAGGGGTTGGGGACAAGGCAAGTTTTCCTTGCTTCCCCTGTAGGGCCCAATTTCCTCCATTAATGAATCATTCCTTTGGGCTACATTATCCCTTTTCCTTGAGATCCTCCTGTATAATATAATTGTTCTGGAATGGATATCAAGATAAGTCCTTAACATTTTAGGATAAATATATGTATTTGACTGTATTGATAAGATACCAATAACCCTATCCATAAATTTAGTTCTGACTCCTGGATATTTTTAGGGAAGAGAGAGGTGCTAAGGAGGGGTTATAAGGACCAAAAACACAAAAAAGAGAGAGGACGATCTCCTGGGGTGAGGAGAGGAGAGGGAAGGGGTCTGGGACAGGAAGTCCATGTCAGAATTCCAACCTGATGGCCTCTATCCGGCAATCAGACACTGGTCCAACAGGCTGGTGAAGCGAGTTGGTTTGATTCTGCTGTTTCCCTCTGAGTTCTCAGATGGAAATGTTGGAAGAGTCAGGTCTCAATCTGCCATACTGGAACGTTCTCTCCCTGCTTCTCAAGGTGTGATCCCCCATGTACCGGGCTCAGAAATGCCCAAGGAACTTGTTAGAAATGTGGACTCGTAGGCCCTGCCCCAGAGACTGTGATTCAGCAGGTTGGGGCAGGCACCCTGGAATCTGCATGTTCACTGTTTCTCCTGGTGAGTCTTACCTACAGAACATCTGAGAGCAACTTGGAGGCAGGAATTTCTTGTTTATTCTGCATGTTTACCTGCCCCGGAGCCAAAGAGATCTATCACGCTTTCCTCTATGGGAATTAGTACAAGTTTTCTGCCGCTTTCTTGGCATTCTCAGCGTTCACTGGAGGCCCCTAGCTGCCGTCCAGCACTGGGCTTTGCTGTGAAGGCAGACACAGTCCTTCACGTATGCTCCACCACCTCCACCCTGGCGAGGAAACAAATTGGCAAAGCTACCAGCCCTGTCTGACCTTAGATGAGGGGCATGATGACAACGAGCTGTCCCTTTTGTACAACTGTGCTTGATGGAGGAGAAAACAAGAGTGTCAACGTCTCCAACAGTCTTTGGGTGTCCAGGTTTCTGCAGCTTAAAGGCCACTTCTGAGAGCTTTGTGGGTGAGGTACGCAGGGAGATGGAAGAATAGAAATCAGTAGACAAAATTAATTTTTAGCTATTTAAATTTAAAGCACATTCATGCTACTGAACACCTTCAGGGAGGCAGTAATGTTATTGAAATCCTGACATCAAAGTAAATAATAGGACATTTCCAAAACAGAAATTAACGGAAATGTTCAAAAGAAAAAAAATGTCAGAAAAAAAGATCCCCTCTCCTCACTTACCAGCAGGGACTACCATTCTCCTCATGAAAGTCATCAAATGATAGGGACACTTGTGGACCAGAGAATGGAGCACGCCCAACTGTGTGGGCTGGTGAGGCTGTGGGAGCTGTTCCAGGGCCGCTGTGGGTCCTGGAGATCCTACCTTCGGAGGCCCATGCCCAGTGCAGCAAACACGCACGTGAGCCCATGTCCCACACTAAAGAGCACTTGTGTGTCACCCTGTAACAACTGAGCTAGGTGGCAGCAGGCCGGCAGTAATGCACCATTTGTGGACACAGAATGTGATGGCCCTGTGGGGGCCTAGAAGCTCTGCTGGGCTTTCTCCTTACCTTGCTCAAGGACAGGGCCTCTGGGTTGTGCCTGTAGAAGGTGTCTTTGAACGAGCCCAGCCAGGCCTCAGCAATGCGAACCTTGTTCCACAGGGCGGCCTCCTGGTCAAGGGGGGAGCTGGCATCTGGATTTCGGTAGACATGCCCCACCCGCGAGCAAGGAAGGATTTCAACAGAGCCACCACAGAGCCAGGCCTGCCATGAGAGGAGAGAACAAATACCTCTGCACCCCACCCCAACAACACGGCAGGTAAAGGGTCCTGAGAGGGGCTGGCAAGTGTTCAGGAAATTGTGAGCACAAAATGGTAAAGATAATTATAGTGAGACAGGGACCGTGGGTGTAGTCAGAGTAGGGGGAGGGCCTCTGGAAAAAGCAGGGCGGGATATTTACAGTCAGCGCAATGTAACTACATGCAAGGAAACCCGCTACCAAAACTCTGTTAAACATTAAGCTCTAGGGTTATTCTTCAGTGAGGTCAGTTAATATTCCCCAGATAAAGAAGAGTAGCACATGTTTATTTTATGCTAATCATTTATAATCATGTGTAAGATTCACTTTAGCATGCTAAAAGGCCCAGGCCTCTGTGCTGTCTTTCCTACTTCAGATCTGATGAGGAGATTTTGCAAACTGGGCGATTAGTTTAGCATGCAAGCCCAGCCGTAACACACTAAAAGGCAAGAAGGATTCCACCTTAAAGATAAGACTGCACTTAACTTACTCTTTAGTAAACAATACCTCAGCCCACCTTGGGGTCAGGCTGAGCAGGTGGCCTTGTTTCATAGGCCCCCAGACCAAGATGCTGGTATCTCAGGGAGAAATCAACAGAGCAGGAGGTTACTTGTATCAAGTTACTTGTAAATATCCTAAGACCACTTAGTAAATCCACACCCCTAAGCTTTTTTTCATGTTCTCAAAAAATCCTCATTTGCCTATAAAACCCCCTAGACAACAAACCACCCTGGGCTCTCTTGTCCCCTCCTGGAGCTTTTTCCTCTCACTTTATCTCTAAATAAAAGCCTGCACCTCGCTCTCCTACCTTGAGTGTTTGTGAAGCTCATTCTTCAGCTTTGTGAACAAGAACCCCGGCATCAATAGTACTCAGGGTGCAGCTGAATTTCCAGATCTGGGAGTCCAGGCAGGGGAGTGACAAGGTGGGAAGGATGGGGGCACTTGTCCTGGGACGGAACTAATGGGGCAAGGGAGCCACCCCCAGGCACCTACCCGAATGTGCCCCGGCCCCGAACCACACGGGCAGATTGAGCACTTAGGGAGATGCGGCCGTGTGGATGAGCACCCCTGTCTCCCAAGGCTGCTTCCTCAGGGAAAAAGTTGTCCCTAGCGGTCAGGGAATTTCTACAAGCTCGTGAAGTCTCCTGCTGCAAAGGCACGGGACCCATTGGCATGGAGATGAAAGCAAGCTTTCCTTAAAAGTAAGTCTTTCCCACTTCGGGAGGGATCTCTGCTCTCTACGAACTCCCAAATGCCTGCAATTCATGTGACAGGAAGCTGTTCAGTCCCTACTTGAGGATGAACATGAAAATGAAAGCATTCCTGGCAGAGACAGCATATGAACTGAAACACCAAAGCCGGGATTCCCAGACTGTGCCAAGGTTCCCGCCCCCCAGCGGTCAGAGGGCCACGTGGGCTACTTTAAATGTTTGAGAACAGCAGTGACATCTGTTTGGTGTTCTGCAAGCTGCAAACTTGAGGTAATTAAGGTTTCAACACTAGATGGCAGCACTTTTGATGCTGTCCGTCTTCACTTTAGGGCTTCAGAGGTTGCTGTGATGAAAAAGTATCACACTAAAATCACTGTGGGACAAGAAATAAGGGGGTGGTATCCCATCCTATTCCACAGTCTGAGAAGCCGTGTGGTGCCCAATAGTTGCGAAGGTGTTAGGACAGACACTCAGCTGTTCGGAGCAAACCCTCCTTATCCTCAGGGGATGTGCTGCACGCCCCCCAGGGGATGCCTGAAAGCACAGATGGTCCCAAGCCCTGTATATAATGCGCTGTCCTATGCACACACACCCACAGTAAAGTGTAATTTATAAATCAGGCTCAGTAAGAGATGAACAACAGTAATACAATAGAACAATTTTAACACTATACCACAATAAAAGTTATGTGAATGTGGGCTCTCTCCCAAACTGTCTTATCCTACCACACTCACCCTTCTTGTGATGATGTGAGATGATAAAATGCCCAGTGACGATAGGCAGTGAGGGGAGTTTCACAGGCATTGCGCCATAGCATCAGGCTACGGGTGCCCTTCTGACAATACGTGAGTGGGAGTGTCATCTGCTTCCAGGCGCTGCTTGACCCTGGGCCACTGAGACTGTGGGTAAGGGGGCATCATTGTCCTCGATACACAGAACTGTCTGGGGTTTGTTTTGGCCTGTGGGTGTCATGAACAGAGAAAGTACTAAGGGGTAGGAGACTGACACTCTGCCCCTAACTACAGGGGAGTTCATGAGGGAGGCTGGGGTTAAAACCAAGGCAGGGCATGAGTGGGACGGGAAGGGCAAGAAATGAGAGCTTGAGACACCACATTTAATGATGTTATAATTTGCCCGCAGTCTTATCCCTGACCACTGGCATTGCTAATGGCAGCCCCCAAGCTGTGACCACACTCACCACTCCAGAGACCCCACCTGAGTCCTCCCTTGGTCCAGGACATACCTTGAGAGACAGTTCGAGGTTTTCACCACCTTGCAGTAACATGAGGGGGTCATACGCCCCAGTGTTTTGGAAGTAATGTCTGTCCATGGCCACAACCCCGCTGGGCACCACAGGGCTCCTGGGCAGAGAGAAGAGGGAACAGAGTGCAGTTCAGAGCACGGAGCACAGCGGGAGGCTTGCCGGCGGGAGCCCCAGGGGCTCTGGGAATTTCTACAAGCTCATGAAGTCTCCTGTTGCAAAGGCCTCTGGGCTTTTAACTGCAAGACTGGAGCCAAGCAACCATGTTAAAAATCCGAGTCTTTCATGCAAGGGGAGCTATGGCTGCCGGAGCCCTTTATATGCCATCCAGGTGGCTGCACCTCAGGCTCCCCTGCCCTCTGGCTTGAGTGCCCCTGCAAAGACCTTTGGGAAGAAGGCCCTGGTTAAAATATGATACCCTAAGGCAGGCGGCATCAGGTCTGGACAGAAGGAAACATCAGGCTCTTCCCTCCTTTCTTCACTCACCCAGATGTGGGGCTCGGACAGGAACAGTGTGGAGGCTTATAGGAGCCCCTGGGGGCGGGTGTGCCAGCCCCCAGCAGAGTTCAGGACCAGGAGGGAAGGCGAATCTTGGAAAGCGCTGATACAGGACAGCGAGAGCCGGAGGCGGGAACCTCCCACCCACTCACAGCTGCCCCCACAGAGGTCTGGAGCTCAAAACCAACTCAGGGAGACAGGGAGGAGGACACCCGCAAGGCAGATTTAAACATGAGATGACTAAACTATTACTGACTTTGACTATTTTGCCCAGAAGTTTTCTGCTATTAGGTAGAAAGAGGAGTCAAGATAGAAGTTGCCTAAGTTGATTTATTAGAGAATAAAGATAAATATTTTTTGCGTATCTATAAACTTGTGGGTGATCAGTTCTGCTGTTGGAGTCATACTCCCTCGGGTAGCGCCCTGAAGTCCTTTTTGTGCCTGGTGCCTTTATTCTGTGTCCCTGGGCTAGATACTCAGAAACTCAAATAATTGGTTGGTGTTGGGCAGTAGGTGACAGATTGGCAGGTGGACATCAGCTGCCCAAAGGTGGACTCCACAGGGTCCCTTGTCCCACAGGTGCTTACACTGCCTACAGGGTGACATTGACATTCCTCCCCCAAGGGCGTGTCTCTTCTCCTTCCCATGAACCTGAGTGGGCCTGTGACAGCACTGGAAGTGACCTAGATGCCTTCTGAGGTTCGGTTATAGAAGGGGCTACATACCTCCAAAACATGCTAAGCGAAAGAAGCCTGATGCGAGAGGTTGTGTGTTGTGTGACTGCCCTGGCAGGGCCCGTCCACAGGGGCAGAGAGCAGGTCGGCGGTTGCCGGGGACTGAGGCCGGGGAGAAGGGGAGGCCCTGCCTAATGGGTAAGGGACTCTACTTTGGGGTGATGGAGATGTTTTGGACTAGATAGAGGAGGCAGTTGCATGACATGGTGAATATACTAAATGCCACCGAATTCTTCACTCTCAAAGGGTGAATTTTATGTTATGTGAAATTCACCTCAATACATTATTTTTTAAAAGCAAGGAGGAGGATACAGCTTGTTTCACCAGCTCTCTTGGGATATACTCACTCTGAGACCCCAGCCAGCCCACACGCAGCCCCCTCGCGGAGACCACGCCCGCCGCTCCCGCCTCACAGCCCGCAGCTGCCTTCAGGCGTGGGAGTGAGCGTCGCGGGACTGCGGCCCCAGCTCTTGCCCGTTTCCTGCCATTCTAGCCCCGTCCGGACTAGCCCTGCTGAAGCCCTGTATACCCTGGGCAGAGACGACCACCCCGAGGCTCCCATAGGGTGCAGGAGCTTCATAAATCTGTTGTTGTTCTACACCACTGAGTGGTGTGCTCTGCAACGGCCGGTATCTAGAACATATCCTCAAACAGAGTAATTGTCCAAAAACTAAACACGCCCGAACACCAAACTGAGCAACTCCTACAATTGGAGGTATTATGAGAGTCGTGGTATCTTAGCATTCACCCGGCTGAAGCCTTCCTTTTCACTGAGGCAGTCCCCAAGGCCAGAGCAATTCCGATGTGACCTGGTGAGACCGGCCCAGGTCGGGATCCCAGCTCAGCCTCTGTCTGTTCCCACAGGGGCACCCAGTGGAGCTACCTGCGGAGCTGCCAGACTCCACTCATACAGCAGGGAAAAACCCTAACACTGCAGGGCCGGGCCCTCTCAGAGCTTCTCACGTAGTAACTCAGTCGACCTTCCCAGCAGCCCTGCATGGGATGTCCTGTTGTTACCCCAGTTTAGTGATGAGGAAACTGAGGCATGGATGAAGTAATTCTAAGACACCAGTGGAGCCTGGGTTCAATCCCAAGCAGTCCGGCTGCCACGTTGGTCCTGGGGAAGCAAAGGAGAAGCAGGCCATGCGATGGGGTCTCACCTGATGGGCTTGATGGGGGACTGGAGAGCCTTCCTTTCACCCTCAGGCAAAGGCTCCCAGTGGAAGTCCAGCTTCCAGTCTAACACTCCACGCTGCAAATCCCTGGAGGGGTAATACTGGAAAGTCTTCCAGTCAATCACATCTATGACTGGAGACACCACCCGGTTCCTGGAAAGAATTGTGGAGTCAAATAAGGAATACAAGCAATTCACTTGCTGGGGTCATCTATACATGCTGCCCACTGTGGTGCCCCCTGTGGCTATTGAGCCCCTAGAATGTGGCCCATCTGAACTGAGGCATAAGTGCACAAGGCATGCTGGATTTGGAAGACTTCGTATGGAAAAAGATGTAAAACTTTCGGTAAGTTTTATATTGATTACATGTTGAAATGAAGATTTTGGACATACTGGGTTTACTAAAATATATTATTAAAATGAATTTCTTGTTTCTTTTTCTTTTCTAATGTGACTATTGGAAATGTTTAAATCACACGTGTGACATATGTGTCTCATGTTATGTTTCTATTGGAAAACACTATTCCAGAAAACAGTTTTCCTTAAAGAACTGGGGGCCCATTTCATTAAAGAGCCTGTTTGCCCTCTCTTGACAGCACCAAGAGACGGGAGAATGGGGTCCTAGGCTCAGCTCTGCCACTAAGGAGCTGTGTGATCTCGAGAGAGCTGTTGACCCTTTCTGGGACTCAGTTTCCTCATTTGTGAAATGGGAGGTTGAACCATTTCTCACAAAGGTCTTTCTCAGCAATAATGCTCTAGGACTGTGGTTCTTAACTTCTTTTGGGGTCTTTGATCCCTTGAGAATGAGGGGAAAACTATTTACCTGCCTCAGAAAAATAATCATATGCACATGTGCAAAATATTATGCACAGTGTTAAGCAGTGGACACCTGCTCGAGGGTCTCGTTCTTGTTCTTCCCTTGATTAAAACTTGATTGGCTTGGGGAATAAGGCCTGCCAAGCCCAGAAGCATCCCTGGTGCTAATGCAGCAGCGCCTACAAGCAAACCAAAGTCCTGAGCGTAGGTCTATTTGCTCACTTATTGATGCTGTTGGTGGTTGTATTTTATCCCTCCCGCCTACATTTTGCACAGCCTGACCTCAGGGAGGGTGATGTGGGAAACTGGGGCAGGTCAGGCTCATTGCCTTTTTACTAAATAGGTAATCACCCAGGTCTAATCAGAAGCTGCTCTCCACCTAGCCAACATCTCAATCACATTTTTCCTGGGCTCTCATGACTCTTACTTCTACGATCAGTGCCACAGAATGAACCAGGCCTGAACTCAGGGGTGACTGGAAGGTATCACCCTCAAAGAGAAGTTAATTCCTGGAAGGAGCTACCCCAGCCACACTGTGTTTACACTGTCAGCAAAGCATTTTGTGGAATATCAGAATCAAGAGCCAGAGAAGCTGTGTAGCTGAATCCCGAAGGATCTGTCAAATTCATGCCATCTTAGGACAAGAAAGAAATTGGATTTGAGTGTCTATACAATAAATTCATCCTAGACATCTGAGCTGTGTCCTTCCTGACAAAGGTATGTATTACTTTTCAACAGAAATAGAGAACTATAAAAGTCACCAAATTTCTCATTTTGCTCTGTCTTGCTGGAAGCTCAGAGTCAGGTGTAAAGATCACTTCTGTAACTGTATTACCCATGATTCCCAATACCATCTTTTCCTTTCTGAAATCTTCTTTTCCTTCTATTTTCACCAGACACATAAGTGATTAATCATGCACCTCTTTGGGTACATTTCACATAGAGATGAAGGATAGATAAAATGTCAATGAATGAAGTGAAAGACATCTTTTGTTTTGGTACAATGGTGGCTGCTTACCCAGGGCTGAATTCAGGAGTAACCGCAGCCTAGTGACTCAGAAAGAGTGATTTGACAAAACCCGAACAGTCTTATACTTAGCTTTCAACTTCATACTTACAGATGTGTCCGGTGTTCTGGGGATTCACTTAAAGCAACATAGCAAAGCTGCCCTGCTTGGCTTGGAAGGACCTGGAAGTGTCTGCTCCATCCTCCCCTCCCTTGTGAACTGGGTTTTAACTCTCACGCAGATAAAAGGTTGGTCCTGTCTTAAGCCTTTCTAAGCTCCAGGGTGTCAAGCTTTTTGGTTTCAAAGACCAACCCAGGCAGCCAAGCTGTCCAAAAGACGGGTTAACTGAACTATGTGGGGTCCACTAATAAAGTGCTCTCCATATATTCAAAAGCTAACTGCAGTCTCAACCTTACCAACCAAACCTTTTACCACAAGGACAAATAAGCCCTTGTTATCTCATCCCCCTGTTTTCCCTGGGCCTGATGTTCTCCGAGTCTGTGATATCTAAAATCATTTGGGATGTTCACTCAGATTCTCAGTACTGTGGAAAGGCTCTCATACTGACAGGCCAAAGGCTCTGAGTTCTCTCTTCCCAGAGCTCTTGTTGCTCAGGTGCGACTCCAGGAGAGGGGCCGGGCCTGCCAGGACTCTGTCGCGCTGAGGGGTGTGGGGTAGCATGATGGCTTCATAGGCTCCTTGGGGCACAAGACCCAGAGAAGGCCACCGCCTCTGCCTGCCCCTCCCTGGCGTGCATGCACGTGCACACTCACGCTCACATTTTCACACAGGAGTCCTCAGACTGTTTTCCATCAGTTAGCTCCTTGGAGGGCAGAGAGGTAAGAGGTGGTCTGTTCCTACCCCACCTTCTTCCCAGTGAGCAGGCTCAGCCCTGGCTGAGCACTAGGTGATTTTAAGAATGAGGTGTGTCTAAGACAGGGGACCAGACCAGCTGTCACTGGAAAATAGTTTGGACAGCCTTTTAAGCTAGCGTCACCCCTAAGAGGGTGCTGTCTTTCAGCATATCACTAAGGGCTAGCTGCCCCTTTTCCCTTGGAAGTCTTCATTTCTCAAGGGCCATGCCTCTCACTCTTTGGCGTGGGTACTAGAGCCGGCAGTCAGCGCAAGGCATTGGCAGCTGGCATGCAGCTACCCTTAATCTTTATCTTCGTCACTTTACATACAGCCAGCCTCCAGTCAGTACCTCCTTGTGCTGCCCTAAGAACGATGCTCCTGGAGACCTCTGTCTGGGCCTGCTATGAACTGTTAGGTGGGTCGTGCACTGCCTGATCCCAGAGGGGTCCCAAATATCACAGACATTGTACATTTGCATATTCATTTCTACATTTTCTGGCAGTTCAAACGAGAACCTCATCCTAACAAAATGAAGGCATTATGATGTAGCTTCTGAGGAATGGGAGTAAAGGGTCATGAGGAAGGGGCTCCTTTTACTGATATACCAGGTGGCCACATGGGTCCTGGCAGGTCTATCCTGCGGGCGGGGACAGGGAACCAGGGCAAGTAACCAGGCCCTGAGTTCTCTGACCGGGGTGTTAAGGAAGCTGCAATTCTTTAAAATCATTGATTCATGGCTTATTACACTGTTTACTCACCCTCCCCATGCCACCTTTTCAACGAAAGCTCTTCAAGAACTTTCCCTACTTTTTGGGCAATTGGTGCTCACCTGGTGACAGAACGCCTCCTGCCTTATGCCTGAGGCAGCTGGGGTCCCTTCCTCTCTTGAAGACCAGCATCTGTTAGAAGCTGTGCCCAATGGCTTCTCCAGCTTTGCTTTTTTGTTTTGTTATGTTTTATTGGAATAGAGTTGATATACAATATTATATTGGTTTCACATGTCAACACAGTGATTTGATAATTATATGCATTACTAAGTGCTCACCGTGGTAAGTGTAGTTACCGTGTCACCACACCAAGATATCACAATATTATTGGTCATATTCTCTATGCTGTACTTCCATTCCTTTGACTAATTTATTTTATAATTTGAAGTTTGTACCTCTTTATCCCTTTCACTTATTTCCCCTTCACACTCCCCCCACCCCATTGTAACCAACAGTCTGATCAGAGGTTAATACCCTAAATATATAAAGAAGTTATATAACTCGATGCCAAAGTTATATAACTGATTAAAAATTGGGCACAGAAACTGAAGAGACAGTTTTCCAAAGAGGACATACATGGCCAACAGCTTTGCTTTTGCCATCTTTAAATGCTTTAAATGAGGTGGGCTGCCACAGGGTGCCGGAGGAAACCCTGAGCAGAATCCCCAGGAAAGCACAGAAAACCTGGAAGGGGTGGCCCCCCAGACCACAGAGCGCAGAGCACGGCCATGTGGTGCAGAGAGAGGGACTCACACCCAGGAGAGGCAGCTTTGCTCTCAGACCTGCGAAGGCCTGCAAGCTCCCCACGGGGGCCCAGAGCAGAAAGCTGTGAATAACGAAATGGTAGTCAGCCACAGAAAAGAGGGGCCAAGAAGAGGAAGCCTGGCCAGGCTGGGTGGGGGCCAGAGGGTGTGTGTGTGTGTGTGTGTGAATTTCATGCTGTCCCCCCTTGCTGGCGGGCAGCTCCTCAGGGAGCCCATTTCATTGACGGGGAGGTCGCTGAGCTGTTGCCAAGCCTTTCTCAGCCTAGAGTGGAAACCTCTGGATCTCTGAAAAGGATACCAAGGTGAGAAGCAGACATGAGGGACTCGCTTGAATCAATATTTTAACATACATCTCACAACCAGGTGGGCATGGGCATGACTGAATGTTTATCCCTCATCACCTCCAATGCTTAAGAACGTTCACAGACAATAAAAAGAGCAGTGCACCCAGAGTCAGATGACCCAGCTCAGCTACCGAGGCTCTGGGTGGCCCTGCTTGTCATTTCTCCTCTCCGTGAAGGGGAAGCAAGAAGACCTGCCTGAGGCGGCTGGCAATGGGTGTAAATAAAACCCCGTTAGGGTTATACGTGCATAAGGCTTAACAATATTGATTACTGGGTGGCTGACTGTCTGCATAAAAGTATAGAGAACAGTCCAGCTGTCTAGAGGCTGTGTGACCCCGAGGGGTCTCTTTGCCCTCCCTGATACTCAGTTTTTTTCAACAGTGAAATCATGAGGTAGGACTAGATGGTCCTAAGGTCCTTCTGAGAGTCATCTGTCTGTGATACCGGGGTGGGAATGAAATGAGGAGTGGACAGGACCTACTTTAGGTCCCACTCTGATGACACACAGTCACTGTGACCTCGAGAACAGAATCCCAGATGGCAGCCTTGCGGGGTGTGGGCATTTGCCCGTCCCAGTACAGATGCTCAGCTCACACACGTCTCCTTCCCTCATGAGGTGTGAACGCGAGGGGCAGTGATCTGTGTCACGGACCTGGGCAAAATCCTTCTTGATTTCACTCGGGCTCCGATTGTTCTTTATGAAAAGGAGTAGCTGGATTATTAACAGTTTCTGTTGTGTGGACTGAAACCCCTTCCATCTAGTGGAATGCGAACTCCTTTGCGTCCTCATCCAGAGGTTTTCTTTCTCTTTTGTGGTCATCCGCAACTTCAGAAAGGACAGTCAACATTGACCACAGGAAGGAGTGCAAGCATAGAAGTCATAAGGCGTGGTTCTGGCATCAGCCCTATCTATGCTGGCCACCACCAGAAACGTTTACTGAGCTCCTACTGTGTGTGTCAGGCCTGAGGGCGTCCAGGTGAGCTAGCCACCACCTTCCGGTTCTCCTGAGTGGGATATTTAGATGGAGGAAAATGGTTGACAAGACATGTTTTAGGAACTGTTTGACTAGAGCAATGAAGTGACAGAGAGAATGACAGCAAGATGGTGAAAGGAGAGCAGAGAAATGGCCCAAGAAAAATGTAACGTGGTCGGCTAACTGCTGTGTCATGCGATGCTCGCCAGCGTGACATCCCCGAGGCCCGGCCTTGGTTGGAAGGTGAGAAACGTCCTTGTACACCAGGAAACGGAAGTGCTAGTTCTTGACGGGACTTCAGCCATCAGAGTCTCATGCTTCTTTTTAGGGGTGAGAACCTACGAGCAAAGTTTGGAGACTTTCTCCCAGGCACTGTTACCATATTGATTAAAATTGCTGACCTTTCCTCAAAGGGAAAGGTGTTAGCCTTCCTACAAGTATTTGCAGATTCATAACAGCTGGTCCCCAGGCTTCAGTAGAAAACAAGATAGGTGGGCTGGAGGGCCTCTAACGTCCCTTCCAACTAACCTCCCGATGCCCCTTAAGAGTCTCAAACATCTGAAAACCCCAAGGAGCACCTTGCTCTTGAATGGTGGGAACTGAGGCACTTTTTCCGTGGTGGGCAGGTGCCCTGTGAGTGGCTGAGGCTGCGGACTCTCTCCCACTCCCACCTCCCGCCCCCAGACCCTGGGGGTGAGTCACCTGTCGTCAGCTATTCTGCCGAGGAGGGGCTCCAGCCAGCCTGGCTGGCACTCGCAGTGGGAGTCCATGAAGACCAACACATCCCCAGTGGCCCTGGCGGCCCCCAGCATCCGGGCCCGGATGGCCCCCAGCCTCTTGGTGCTCCTCAGCAGCTTCACCCCGTCCAGCCTGGCCACGTAGGCACTGAGTGCAGACTTGAGTTGTCCTGGAATTGACAAGGTTGTGGTCAGTGGGGTCACAGGGGCCACAGGCCGCCATCAGAGGATCATTGTCAGCAGTTCTCTCCTGGGAGCTCAGGCGAACGCAAGGCACCTGACAATCAGATTGTTGCTAAGATGTAAGTTGCTTCCTTAGTCTGGGCTGGGTCAGGAGTCTGTCCAGTGCAAACCAGGAGACACAGTGTCAGAAACCCAGACGAGGAGGACTTGCTAACCCTCTCTAAATGCCACAGCGAGGGGGCAGAAGGCGCTGTTGGTGCCTGGCTCAGGGGCCTGAGATGCCCTTGACTGGGTGGGCTTGCACGTCCCCAGCCGCTGTGGGGCTGCCGCTAACTACAGTTGCACCCTTCCCTGGAGACGTGCCCTGCAAGTGCCAGGGAGTCACACAGAACTCTGCTCCTGCAGCCAGGCACCCAGTCAGTGACTGACCATTGCAGGAGCACAAATGCCCTTGTCTCCAGGCAGGACAGATTCGGGGCTGCAGGTTACACTGCAGCGCTCCACAGGGGATCAGGCTTCATCTGAAACCACAGCTTGGTTCAGCTCCTTCCTCTGCCCCTCCTGCTTCTCCTGTCCCACACAAGGTTTTCCCGAGCGTGTACTCCCCCCAGATTCAGACGCACACGAGTCCCCACCTCAGGCTCTGCTTCTAGGGAACCTAACCTAAGATGGTGGTCCAGGGAAAAAAGACAGAAGGGGTCCATTCAGTGTGGCCTCAGGTAGGGGCATTGGAGGTGCTGCCCAAAGGGGTGGGTGAGTGGGCAATGCAGTGGGTCCGAGAGAAAGTGGAAGGTGAAAAGCTAAGATTCTATAGGGAATAAAGGATGAGAGAGGTTTGCTAGGTTTTGTGTTTAAGATAAGAAAAACTGTGTGCATGCACACATCAGGAAGAGTAAGCAGTGTGGCTGGCGGGAACAATGGGTTCACAGAGAAGCAGTGTCTTCCATGGAGTCTGGGAAATGGGGCTCTCAGCCCGCTTGACTAAGAATTCTGCAAGGCAGGGATTTCTCCTACCCCCAGCACAGCACTGGCCCACAGTAGGCACTCCATGTATGTGTTAAACAGAACCGAGGCAAAGAGCAAGGACTGCCCTAGTTATGCAGCCCAGAGGCCATCTTGACTGGGATTCACATGGGCTGGCTGCTTTGGGAGCTGGGTCTCCACGGAGGCAGGGAGGGCTCAGGCTGCCACAAAGACGCCCATCAGACTCCCTGGGGAGCTGCCTTCCAAGTGGTACACAGCTTCCCAGGGAGATTTTTTTGCAGGGGAAACTGTCCTGAGCTGTCGACATAAGGATTCCCAGTCACTTGGCTGTTGTATTTCTCAGTGGTAAAAGTTTGTGGTGATTTATTACTTTACAATTATTTTTCTGGCCAGCTTATAGCCCCAAGTCCATTCCCTAGAGAAGAACCCCTACTCGTAATGCTGTTAAAACTTCTGAACTTGGATGTAGGCGAACCAGCCCTCGGTGACTCCACTGTATTGACCACTGCTGGTCGTCTTACCCAAGACCCGTTGTCCCCTTCCAGCTTACGTACAGAAGCCTCCTGTGGCTAGGGCGGCTCTGCTGCTGAGTGACAGCCGCGGCTCTGGTAGGAGCGCACTGGGCGAGAGGACTGTGGGAAAACTATTGTATCGCTGATTGTTTTTTGTAAAAGGAAAGACAAGTCTCGCCTCTGCCTATCTGCCCTTCACCCTTTTCCTGCCTGGAATAGGAACGTGAATGTAGAGCAGCGTCATTGTGATTATGAGTTCAAAGGCCGCTTGGCTAAGGGGAAAGCAGGGGGAGCTGAGGACCCCGGAGGCAGGCAGCCCACTTCCCGGGCCCAGCTCCTGCGCTCTACACACCCCAGCCCGAGGGAAAGCCCCTGAGTGGCATCAGCTATCAGGGGAGGGGCCACGGGTGTGCTCCTGAGAAGACTCTGACCCAGGTGACGGGTTAGAGAGTCTCTGGGGACCTTCACCAGCCCAGACCTGCTCACGGGTCCTGCCTAATATGCAACTCACATACTACCAAGTAGTCTGACCCACTACTGCAGCCAGCGGGGCGAATCCCTACCTGATGACCTGGGAAGAGCTAAAGAGGCACCTGGCCACTCTCTCCTGCCCGCTGTCATTCCTCAGGAAAGTGCTCTGCAGGCCGCAGCAAGTTCCGCTTCCTTCAGAACGGTCGGATCTCCACAAGGCCTGAAATACAGCCCTGAGGCCCCATCCCAAGACTAGAGTAGCGGTTCTCAAAATGCGGTCCACAGACCAGCAGCAGCAGGGCCTGGGAGTGTGTTAGAAATGCAAGTCCTGGGGCCCAATCCCAGATCCAGACACTCTGTGGATGGGCCCAGCAATCCGTGTTTTATCAAGCCTACACTCAAGTTTGAGAACCACTGCCCTAGAAGTCAGGCAAGGAGTTCCTCTGCCTCGTGTCCTTTTAGCTACCTGGTCATGCTGAGCGCTGGGCCCAGGAGTGAGTCTCCTGTCAGTGGAAACCTTTAAGCAGATTCCACAAGCCTGGGCTCTGGGCCTGACTGCCGCGGTTGGCACGACTCACAGGTCAGCCCCCTGCTCTCGGCCTCAGTGTCGTCATCTGGAGAGCGAGTGGACTGGGCTAATCGAGGATGACTCAATAACAAATCCAGGTCAAGTGCTTGGCATGTGCTGGGAGGCAGGAGGCAGTGCACACTCTCGTGTGTCCACCCCGTTGTAATCTTGAGTGTCTTGGGAGAAGCCTGTTGGCCTGTGAGGAGGCTGGGTGCTGGGGAGTCCCGGGGAGATCAGGCCAGACCCCCCTTGCGAGGACCTTGTGGAGACGTTCTCCTTACGTGGCTGCTTCGACTTCTCTTTCCTCTTCCCCTGAGGCTCCTCCCTAATGCATCACCTGCACCCGTTCGGAGGTCTGCTTCTGGGACCCTTGCCTCTACAGGCTCCAAACCCTAGTGTCTGCAGGGAGCCCCCCGAGTCCAAGCCGCTGGACGGAGCCTGAGGAAGCCCATAGCTACCTGGCCGGCTGAGGTCGTCCACCAGGATAATCTCCTTCAGGAAGGCCCTGGGCACCGTGTCGAGGATGCTGTGCACCGTTCTCAGGAGGGTGGACCAGGCCTCCTCATGGAAACAGAGGATGACGCTGGCGGTGGGCAGACTGCCCTGGGGTTGCTGCTGGACACACCTGCAGGGAAGAGAACGGGGAGCCTGAGGGGAAAAGGCTGCAGCAAGTGCCCCACAGCCTCTAACTACCCACCCTCACCACCCCGAGCAGTATTTGCATTTGAACAGGGGCTGGCTCAAGGACCTCAAAATTCCAAAACCTAAAGGCACGCCAACTGACAGCCAGACTGAGGCTGGTCCTGCCTGAGGGAAAGGCCACCTGAAAGGTGCCAGCCCACACTGCTCAGGGCTGGGCGTTCCTCAGCCAGTATGTCCTAACCAAGGTGGAAACTCAGCGTGCAGGAAACCTGCACCTGACTCTCGGGGCAAAATCCTAAATTGGCAGGGACTGATATAGTAAGTGCTTTAAGGCACAGTAAAGCAGAAACCTAGCTAAAAACTAACACATGAACTTCTCATAAACTAGCTGTGTCAATTATTTTAGTGTTTTTGTATTTATACACTGTTCATTTCCATAAAGGATTTGAAGTCACGCACAAGAAATATGTACAAAACAATACTAGTAAAATAAAAATAAAGATGAAAGTTAAGGAGAGTAAGGAAATACAGGTAAGAGCAAAAAGTCAATATTTGGAGGAAGAACATAAATATATAGGCCTTAAGGTCCTTAGTATTTCTAGAAAAAAAAGTAAATTTGAGCTTTCTGGGAGCCAAAGTAAAATGGAAGATTGAATCTGTGATTGTCACTAATTGTCACCATTAGCGACAATCATAGGGAAAGCAACACTCTTTCTAGTTCTTTTTAAAATAAATGATTTATAACTTTTTATTTTGAAACAGTTTGACTCACAAGAAGTTGCAAAAATAGTACAGATGGTTCCTGTGTTATCACCACCCAGCTTTGCCCTGAGACAATGTCTTGCAGAACCATCCACAATAAACAAAAAACCAGGCATTTGACATTGTTCAGTACTGCTAACTCCAATACTCACCTTACTGGGGTTACATCGGTTTTTACCCTTAGCACTAATTTTTAAAAGAAATCCCTATGGACTTTAGAAAGAAGTCCCTAAATGGATGGCAGTGTCCTTAGAAGCACGACAAATAAAATAATGACCTTTATAGGAACTTTTACAGTCTGCTTTCAGGGCTGTTTGAATAACACGTCCAAAGTGGAACTAGTTCCCCATAAGGTTTTAGGAAGATAACGGAAAGCCCCCAGCCCTTGCTGCTGTCTTTGCTGAGGTCTTTGAGCCCCTGCATCCTCCCCTGTCCCCGTCCTACCCCCATGCCCTGGTTGGACATTGGATCCAATCTATTTGACTTCCAGAACTTCCCCTCTGCCCTCAGAATTGCACCAGACCTGCTCCCAAGCAGGTTCACAATTTCCTTTGCATCCTCTCCATTTCCCCTGTGGTTGTGAGTGTAGGCAACCCCAGGTTTCCTAAGACTTGGGCCTCTAATGCCTACGAAAAGAAATCTTGCCTCAGTGAATTCAGTGGGTACAAAAATAACCAAAAATATTACTTAGACAATTGCCTTGAGGCTAGCTGTTTTCCAGGTCAGATAGAAGGGGAGTTTACGGACAGAGGGGCCCGTATATGGTATTCCCAGTTTTATAAAGACCGAAGTCTGTCACCTGTAGAGGGCAAGGCCAGGCTAGGGGTGGTGGACAGCGGGGAACTGGGCAGTCTGTTAAAATCCCTCCCTGTGCCCCATTGTTTCTGTGTGGCCCAGCAAACACTGCTTACCAAACATTTACTCTTCCATCTTCCTGTGAATAGCTTCCCTTTCCTTTTGACGTCCCAGGCTTCCTACCCACTTCTCCTTCGTTCAGGGTGACATATAGACCTCATTTTCCTGACTGCCTTTGGAATCTATGTCTATGGATTCCCATTCCTGCATAACTAAAGTTTATTTTTTTTCTGTTGCTAATCTGTCTCATGTCAAGTAGATTCTTAGACCTGCTAGAAGAACCTTAAAGGGTAGAGGAAATTTCTTCCTCCCCAGCATATCTCAGGGCAGAACATAGCCATGCCTTCCCAAGGGACTGGCCCTTTTCTCTACCCCAATCCACAGAATATGAGGACAGAAAGCAACACAGGTGTGGTGTGTGTACGTATGTGTGTGAGTGTGTGTCCTCGTAGAACAGTGGTCAAAGAGCTTAGACTCTGGAATAAGACATATTTAAATTTAAATTTTCACTCTGCTGCCTCCTAAGTTTCCTTGATAATATAGTAAATATTTATAAGCCTTAGTTTCTTTATCTGAAAAATAAAGATAATAACATTTACCCCTTGGGCTTGTGTGTGAATCTAAGAATAATTGTAGGCAGTCCATAGACAGTAGTTGTTTTATAGCCATCTTGGAAAAAGGCTTTAATTAGCATGTGTATACTGTATTTATGATCATCCCTGTAAAATATAACTATCTTTAAACAATCACTCTACAGTTTAGCATGAGAGGATTTCTGAACTACCTTCAGAAGTTTGATTTTCCTCATCTGCACAATTGAAATGCCAATAGCACCTGCTGCAAAGCTTTGATAAGGAACAAGAACTTGGCACAGTGCCCGGCACATCGCAGAGACTCCATCAACACAAGAGATGCTCCTTGAAACCCTAGCTCTTTAAGAGCACGTTCCCTGCACATTCCTCAAAGTCAGGAGATGGGAGAGCTTCCCACTCTGCTAACTAGCTGGTGACCCGGGCCCATGGACTTCCTCTCTTTGGCCTGCGGAGTGGCAGGGTGGCAGGCTGCTCTGATGGTTCAGGCCACGGACACTGGAACTCCACCACCACTTCCCGTCTGTGCAAATGGCCCTCGAGTGGCTTGGCTTCCTGGCATCTTGGTGTTCTCAGGAGGGTGATAACAGCACCCACTCCGCAGTGTGCCAGGCAGATGAGGGGGCCTTCGTAAAGCCCTACAGCAGGGCCAACACAGAGGAAGTGCTGTGGGAGCATTTGCTGCCGTGGTTCGACCATGTACCATCACTGCAAGATGGATGGCTGAGACACCCAGCCTTGAAATGCTGTGTTCTTGACTCCTTGGGGCCCTCTCCAGGAGGCGAGGGAGAGGACAGAGGAGAGACCATGGGAGCAAGGGTTCCGAGAGAATTTCATTAAGACTCCTCTCCTCTCCCTCAGATGTCTTACTCCAGCATTTTCTAGGTTTTACGGGTAGATAGAACTGTGCTCTTTTCAGTGTGAGAGAAGATGCAAAGACACGGCTGGGCGGGGAGTGCCATCTGGATAGACTTAATGTGCTGCTGGGATTTGAAGGGCCGGCTGGGTTTCTGAAAGCTCTCACCAGGCCAGGCACATACCCGCCCACACTACGAGGTGGGTGTCCTGGCAGCAGCTGGGAAGGGGCCCTTCTCCTGCGCTACAGAAAGAAGCACACACAGCCTTCAGGACAAAAACAGGCAGCTTTGGGGCACCTCTCCAGGCAACCGCAGAGCTGCCACCAGGTGAGGGCTGAAAATATCTGGAAACAACTGGTGTTTCAGGGAAGGACAAGCATGGGTTCTGAGTGAATCCTGCAGTTTGTGAGAAGGGCCAGCACCCAAAACTTTGCTCTGCAAGGCAGCGCTAAGTATTATAGAGGCTTGACAAGGCCTTGAGCCTCAGGGCCTATTAGATGCTTTTCAGAGAACCAGGGGTTAATTATTTAGTTTCTGGTGCGTAGAGTGACTGAGATGAGGGGCCTGTGGTCAGTGTGGGCTGTGAGTCCCCCAGTATCAGTGAGAGCCAGGGTACCAAGTGCATGCATGGGCTTGGGGGGGTCTGCGGGCATCATACCAAGGGTGGGCTTCACCAGCCTGGGGGCCGCCCTGAGCCTTGTGGGAATGGGCAATGGTGAGGAGCTTCCTCTCTGCCCCGGGAGACAGGTGGTAGCCCAGCCAGGAGGACGGTGTGACGTGTGATGCCTCAAGAGCAGCTAATCTACAGCTCGTCCATCTTGCTCAGAAACAGCCAGCGTGGGCATCTGAGGAGTCTCTGTGTCATGTGGATAGAGGTCAAACTTTGACACTGAGGTTTGAATCCTGGATCTGTCCTTATGTCTCTTACGTCAGGGACATAAACTCTGATAACCATCTTTCCTTTCAACAGAAGAGGCTCAAAGCTGCAATGGAGTATGGGGAGGGACTCGATAATAAGGGTGGATGCAGTAACCACATTGTTTTTCATGTGAAACCTTCATAAGAGTGTATATCAATGATACCTTAATAAAAAAAATTTTTAAAGAGGCTTAAAGTTCATCAAGGTCAGCTCCTTCGTAGTGCTCCCTGTTCGGGTACAGGACCTCAAACTCGAACATCTTCAGAGGCCGGCAGGCAGCCAGGGGACAGCCACCCGAGCCCATGGGGCTGCCAAGAGCTAGAGACCACAAGGTCAGGAGAACATTCAGCCCACTGTTGCCAGATCTTCCTGGTTTTCAGAAAAAGCCATAAGCCTGAATTGTTTATGTGAAATCTCTTGAATTTTAAATATTTGTCACCATTCCAATGTTTTAAAAAACTGTCCAGGCCACGTTTGTGACAGGATACAACACATAGGCCACCGCTGTGTGACATTCAAGTTACCAGTAACTCAAGGATTCCTGCTCCTTCATTCACAGGCGACGTCTTGCCCACGGTGCTTCTTTGCCCTCTAAGAGCCCTCCTGCAAGTGGAGCAGGCACTGTGTTTACAGCCCAGCCAGGATACTGGTCTGGAGGCAAGAGGGTGAGGTGCAGTGTCAGGGGAAATGTGTTGGAGGAAGACCCTAGGCAGGTTGGGGTTGACCCTCTGACCCCCGGTGAGTGAAGGGAGGTGGAGATCGTGCACAAGTCTGTCTGTTCTCTCCTCTGGGCTCCAGCTCCAACATCTGAAAAATTGGGGCTCACTCTGCATACTCTAAAGACTCTTTCAGCTTTGAGTCTATGATCTATTCTCACCTTAGGGGCATGGGGGAATTAGGGTGGACGTGCCATTTTATTAATATTCATTATAGCCAGCATTTATGAATGTTCCTATTTACCAGGTGCTGTGCTAAATAGTCAACATGCATTATTACATCTCATCTTCCCAATTACGCTTTGAACAGGTGTTTTCATGTGTGCAGAGATGGTCGCAATAATTCCATCCACGCTCGTATAATGTTCCTTTGCCACTTTTCTCATCAAGAGGTAGAATCTCCACCCCCTGAATCTGGCTGGTCTTTGACTTCCTTTGACCAATAGAAGGTACAGGAGGTACACCCTGGGACTCTCAAGATTAGGCCACAAGAGGCCTCGCAGCTTCCACGTGCTGCTGTAAAATGCCAAGCAAGGAAGCCCATCTGGCCCAACAGTGCCACTCGGGGAAGAGCTGAGGCACCCCAGGAGGGGATCACCTCTGGCTGCTGGATGGGAGGGTGCAGCCATCCTGGGTCATTCAGTCCCAGCCAGCCTGCAGAGGGTGGCAGCCACAGGCGGGACCCAGGTGAGCCCACTCCAACTGATAGAATGAATGGTTATGGTTTTAAACCACTAGATTGTTTTTTAAATAATTTTTTGAGCTATAATTCATATATCATAACATCTACTTATAAAAGTGTACAATCCAGTGGTTTCAATATATATTCACAAAGCTGTGCCCCCATCACCACTATCTAATTTCAGGACATTGTCATCTGCCCAAAAAGAAACCCACTACCCATTACAGTCACTCTCTACATTACATCATTAGTTACCCCACTGACCACCCCAGCCCCCGACAAGCACTGATCTACTTTCTTCTCTATAGATTTTCCTACTCTGGGCACTTCATACAAATGGAATCACAGTAGGTGGCCTTTTGTGACTGGCTTTCCTCACCTAACACCACGTTTTCAAGATGCATCATGCTTTAGCACATATCAGCACTTCATTCCTTTTTACTGCCAAGCAATACTCCGTTATTTGAATACATCACATTTTATCGATCCATTCACAGTTGACAACACTTGAGTGTTTCCATTGTTGGCTATTATGGGTAACACCGCTATGAACGTTCATGTATAAGGTTTTGTGAGAGTATATTTCCGACTCTCTTGGGTACACACGAGGAGGGGCATTGCTGAGTCTCACGGTGACTCTGTCTGACGTTTTGAGGAGCTTCCCGACTGTTTTCCAATGCAGCTGCTCCATTTTACAATCCCACCAGCAGTGCATGAGGGTCCAGTTTTTCCACATCCTTGCTGGCACTTGTTATTGTGTGTCGTTTTTATTTTAGCCATTCTAGTGGCGGGGAAACGGTATCTCACCCTGATTTTGATTTGCATTTCCCTGACTAATGATTTAAGCATCTTTTCCACATGATTTTTGGTCATTTCTATGTATTCTTTAGAGAAATGTCTATTCAAATCCTTTACCTATTTTTGAATTGGGTGTCTTTTATTGTTGAATTGCAAGGGTTCTTTATATATTCTGATACAAATTCCATATCAGGTGATTTGCAAATATTTCCTCCCATTCTTGGATGGTCTTTTCACTTTCTTGAAGCACAAAACTTTTAAATGTTCATGAAGTCTAATTTATCAAGTTTTTTAAGCCACTAAATTTTGAGGTAGTGAGTATGCAGCACTAAATAATAAATATAAATTCCCTTTTTAGAGATGAGGAAAGTAGAGTCCAGAGAGCTTAAGCGACTTGCTTAAAGTCACACAGCAAATAGCTGATGGTCAGTCTGACTCTTACCCCAGGGCTCTTAACCACTATATACATTGCCATCTTGGATGAAAGGGCTAGCAGAATGTTCTGGATTCAGATTCAAAAGGCTTTGGTTCCAGTGTTCAGATCAAAGTGACCGTAATGGAGAGTTATTTGAAGAGCACACAGTCATCATTTCCTCCCTGTTCTGGACCATCTACATGGATTCACTGAGGTCCTCAGAAAGCAACTTACTTAAATCCTACTGTTTTGACTGCCTTGGAAATTTGCTATGTGGAGACATGCTTGGCATCATGCCCTCAGCTTTCATCAGAGGACGGTACAAGAATCAGTTTTATGAGACCTGCTTTGCATTGCAGAGGGAACCTATTGGGGGGCATTTTCTCCTCTATCACTTACTATCCCGTTTACACAGTGTTGGAGGGATATTTCTGTCAGGTATAAGTGCCAGGAAAGGCTTTTCCTCTTCTGAGGACCTGTATTTACCCCTCATGAGCAGGCATGACCAGGATATCCATCGTACGTCCTTTTTCAGTTTGGCTGCCAGGAGGCTCAGAGTAAGGAGATGGGATATTAGTCATGGAGAGGGTTTGATGGATTTTCTAGCTTCATTCTAATTTTCTCTTTAATCTCTTTAATCCATCATTCTATCCAGTCATTTAACAGATATTTACTGACAGTCTACTATGTGTGAGGACTGAAAGATGATTAAATTTGTAAGATTCTTGAAGCAGAATCTGTGGTCCCCACCACCCATGTCCCCTTGGGTCGTACTGTTATAATCCTGGACCACTTGACTTCTGTTGTCCCAGGGCTTTCTCTTGCCGGAGGTGCTCTCCCGAGCAGCAGCTGGCCTGAAGAGCTGACGCATTAACCTCCCACGCACCCGTGTGAGCTGCCCTGAATCAGTGAGTATATTAATATCCAGTAGTCTTGGGCCTGAGGGTGGAGGTGTCCCCCTGATTCCCTGGCAGGGTTGAGCTCCAACTGCCCACAGAGATACCTGCCTTGAATACACACCTTTCACTGGCGGCCTTCTATTCCCCACCCTTGCCATAGCTCCCTGGCTTCACCTGCAAAATAAACCCTGGGCTCAGGGTCTGCTTTGGGGAACCCAAACTCAGATAGTCTTTAATGTCATGGAGTTTGTATCCTATTAAGAAGATAACCAAATAATTATTTAACCAGTGTAGCAAGTGCTCCCAAGAGATTCTCAGGGAGTCGGGTTGTGAGATGAAGGCTGAGACCTGAAGCACGGGTAGGACACAGTTGAGAGAAGGTGGGTGGGTGGGGAATAGTGTTCCTAGAGGTGGGAAGGGGCTCGGTGTGTACCAAGAACTGAGGGAAAGAGATATGAACTGGGGAAAGTATATTTCCCCTTATCTTGGCTAAACATTATGTTAATAGCAATTTTCAATTTTCTGATGCATCTTCAAATCCTTGAGGGGCTAAGGCAGGTATGTAAACAAATAAGTGAGGACGAGGTCAGTGGCCCACACAAGGGGCCCTGGGCAGTCACCTCACCTCTGTGCCTCAGAGTCCTGCTGCCCCTTGGGGGTGCCCATTCTCCCTGCGCTGTCTGGGCCAGCTCTGCTGAGGCATCACTGAGGCAGTGTGTACAAACTCGGGACATTGCAAAGCAGGGCCAGCTGTGACCAGGAATGTGTGTGTGTGCAGAGGATCCGTGAAGAAGACACGCTTTATTGTGAAATAACAGGGACGCTTTCTTTGTCCTTCAACCATGCACCTGGTGGACATTTCACTATCTCGGTTTGTATATATCACACAATGCCCAAAAGTCCACCCAACATCCTTGTCCATCTTCTGAGTGGCAGCGGGGGAAGGAGAGACCAAGGGCTTTGGAATCCAGTCAACTTGGCTTTGAACCTGGCTCTGCTTTGACATCCCCTGATTAGCCAACATGCGGGTGCTGGCACCCTGCTCCAGCCCAGGGGTGCTGCCCGGTTCAGAAGGGACCATCCTGGCTTAAAGAGCTACTCAGTAAATGTTAGCTTCTACCTTCACACGCCGCAAGGCCAGAGGCGCCGGATCTGTGTTTGCACACATGCCTGCCCTCCTTTCACGCGGCTCCGGGGTTCCCTATGAACTTGGAAAGCGCACTTGGATGATGATTCCAAAGAATGAGGCCCCGCACTGCACCAGATGGGCAGGCTGTGGCCCCATCATTCCCGCCTCTCCCCTGGCCCAGCCAGAGTGGAAAGGGCTCTGCCAGGTTTCCTGTAGCTGTTTGGAGTGGCTCCTACCAAATCAGTGGAGTCCCCACTCCATATGGCCTTCAGCATTTTAGCCCTGGGGACACCAGTATGCTGCCCGGCTGCTCAGCTGCATCCGTGTGGACTCCAAGCTCCTTGGCCTTGGAGCTGGGTCTTGCTCACCTTCTTGTCTTTAATAGTTGCTAAATAAATATCTGTTTAATGAATGAAAGTAGACAAGGTTCTTGCTCTAAGAATGTATAGGCAAGATGTCTGTATAAGCAGGATAGTAATACCTTAAGGCCAAATTCCTACATTCTGTGAAGATCCCAATGTCCAGCCCATCTGGCCTGTAACTGGTGAGGCTCACCTTGGGAGCACTGACTTCCAGGTCAGGCCTAGGGACAGAGGGCTGGGACACAGCCTGGGGGTGCTCCCCTAGAGGGATGGACAAAGAGCTTCCAAGTAAGAGAAAAGGATGGAAAGGGCTGTCAGCCTCTTTCCCCATGATGGAGATGTTAGGCTAGAAAATAGATATGAGCAGGGTGGAAAGAGAAAAAGGCCAGAAAGTCCACTAAAAAGACCCAAAATTAATCAATTAAAGCTAAAAAATCCAAGAGCAACTTGGCCTGGAATGTTTGAATATTTCCCAGATAAAGGAGGGCACCTCAGCATAGCCCAGGTCTTTATTGTGTTAATCATGCACGCCCAGCTTACTTTTTTACCTTTACCTATAGGCTGTGTTTTTCTCCTTCCGGCCCTAATTAAGTAGTTTATAACCTAGGCAACTAATTTAGTATGCAGGCCCAGCCATAAACAACATAGGGAAAGGCAGGAAGGATTCCATCTTAAAGATTGTATTTTAATACCCAGGAAGTTAAAAATGTAAGATTCTTAACTTACTCCTTAGCAAACAGACAATAACTCAGCCCACCTTGGGGGCTGGGCAGGCAAACTGTTTGATCCGCTCCCAGACCAGGACATGGGTATCCCAGGGAGAAATCCCAGCGGGAAGTTCCTTGTGTTAAGTTAATTCTAAGTATTCAAAGACCACTTAACAAGTCTGCACCCCCAGCCCTTAGTCACATTCCTAAAGAATCCTTAAAAGGGGAACCCCCAGCCTTTCAGCGTGTTCCTCTCTCCGGGGTCACCCGCACTTTCTTGGTGCCTATCCTTTTAACCTTTTCCCAACCTTTCAGAGGGTGCTCCTCTCTCTGGGGTTGCCGGCACTTTCCAAGTGCGTAACCTTTTAACTTTGAACTCTCTCTTTTCAGTCTTTCAGGGGGCGCTCCTCTCTCTGAGGTCGCCCGCACTTTCTAGGTGTGTATCCTTTTAATCTTTTCCCAGCGTTTCAGGGGCACCTCTTCTCTGGGGCAGCCCACACTCTCCTTTCTCCAGTCGTGCTCCTTTTGCCTTAAATAAACTTCTCACTTAAATGCAAGGTCTTGGTGCCTTTCCAGTAGTAAGTGTTTTATTTCTTTGCTTTGTCATTCTAAGCCTCCAAATTCTGGCTTTAACCTTCACTCTATCCTATCTCAGGCAAGTGAGGAGGGGCTGCTGAGAGCTCAGACCTGGGCTTGCAAACTACCGTCACCTGGGTGACCGGAAACTGCGGTTTACAGTCATGCTCTTTAGTGACCTGCCTGAAAGTCTCCTTTCTTTACCTATGGGAAGTTGGCAGAACATAATCTCACTCCATCCAGTACTGTGCGGCTCCCCCAAAGCCTGGGGTGGTAGGGACTCAGTTCCCACGCCATGCAGATCCAGTGGATGCTGGACGCCAGGTGACCCTGGCCTAAGGAGTTAGCAGGGGTCGTGCCCCATGCTGAGTAGCTGTTCAATGAACTTCATTACTCTATTCTGTCATTCCCTGACACTCTCACTTTAATGAATTCCCTCCTCACTTTGTCCTCTGACTTCCCTGCGTCACCGAACGAGCTCTCTTTAACAGAGACAAGTCCCATAAGGTGCATGCAGGCCCCTTCTCTTTGTGGGTCCTCTGAAGCCTCACAGCTGCCTTTTGAGGGACTCTGGGCGTCCTTGGCTCCCTAACCCTGGACTAAAGATGGGTCCTGCCTGGGTGTCACTGGTCTGAGCACTGGAGGGCTATGACGCCCCTAACGGGGATGGCCTGCTCCACCTCGTGGCCGGGTGAGCCTTCCAGGTCCTCTATCCCATGGAGTTTGATGTTCAGACAGACAGAGAGGGTGAGCAGTTGGTAGCAGGGCACAGAATGGGCAGCGAGCCGATGGGAGGCAGCAGAAGCCAAGAGGTAGCCCAGTGCATCTCAGCTGTCAGCACGCACTCAGGTATCCAGATGTCTCCGTGAATGCAGACTTGGAGCACGGAGGCCTGGGAAGGGCCTGAGACTCTGCACCTCTGCTGAGCGAGCTCTCAGGTGCTGTACCTGCGGCTGGTCCCTGCCCCAGAGCTGGAGCCGAGCACAGGGTCTTAGTGGCAAGGCAGTCACAAAGAAGCTGCTACAAGGGCAACGTGAGGAGAGGCGGGGACACCTGCAGCGGGCGTGGGGTGAGAGCCCAGTCCCAGAAGTGCTGCGGCTGCTCTCCCTCCTGTCCTCCTGCTGTCTCCCCTGCACAGAGCCCACTCCTCCTGCCTGAGCAGGCTTGCAGCCACCATGTCACCTACAATAAATAACATGATTGTCTCTGTTCCTTTCACCCAAAAGGGCCACATCAGTAGTTGTCAGCCTGGCCAAACATTAGAGCCACATAGGAGAGAGTCCCGGTGAGAGTATTTGATTGGGTGGTCTGGGTGCCTTCTGGGCATGATGATCTGTGACTCCCCAGTGATGCTAATGTGCAGGCTGGGCTGTGAGCCACTGGCCTCATCAGTGTCTCTCAATCTTTAATGTGAATATGAATTCCCTAGGGACTTGTTAAAGAGAATTTCATCCAGTAGGTCCGAGTGGGGCCTAAGATTCTGCATTTCTGATGCTACAGGTCTGAGGACTACACTTTGATTGGCACTGGGGTAAATAACTTTTCCCTAGTATTAAAAATGGTAAAGTAACCTAACCAAGGAAGTGAAAGACCTATACTCTGAAAACTACAAGACTCTCATGAGAGATATTAAAGAAGATACCAATAAATGGAAACACATCCCGTGCTCATGGATAGGAAGAATTAATATTGTCAAAATGGCCATCCTGCCTAAAGCAATCTACAGATTCAATGCAATTCCTATCAAAATACCAACAGCATTTTTCAACGAACTAGAGAAAATCATTCTAAAATTCATATGGAACCACAAAAGACCCCGAATAGCCAAAGCAATCCTGAGAAGGAAGAATAAAGCTGGGGGGATTATGCTCCCCAACTTTAAGCTTTACTACAAAGCCACAGTACTCAAGACAGTTTGGTACTGGCACAAGAACAGACCCATAGACCAATGGAACAGACTAGAGAGCCCTGATATAAACCCAACCATATATATGATAAAGGAGCCATGAACATACAACGGGGAAATGACAGCCTCTTCAACAGCTGGTGTTGGCAAGGCTGGACGGCTGCATGCAGGAGAATGAAACTGGATTGTTGTTTAACCCCATGCACAGGGGTGGGCTCTGGGTGGACTGGGGACCTGAGTGTGAGTCGTGGAACCGTAGAGCTCTTGGAGGACAGCAGGGGTAAGGATCTCCTGAATATAAACATGAGCAACTTCTTCCTGAACACATCTCCTCGAGCAAGGGAAACAAAAGCAAAAATGAACTCATGGGACTACATCAAACTAAAAAGTTTCTGTACAGCAAAGGACACCATCAACAGAACAAAAAGACATCCAACAGTATGGGTGAATATATTTGTAAATGACATATCCAACAAGGGGTTAATATCCAAAATATATAAAGAGCTTACATGCCTCTACACCCAAAAAGCAAATAACCCGATTATAAAATGGGAAGAGGATGTGAAGAGACAGTTCTCCAAAGAAGAAATTCAGATGGCCAACAGACACACGAAACGATGCTCCACATCACTAATCATCAGGGAAATGCAAATTAAAACCACAATGAGATATCACCTCACACCAGTAAGGAGGGCCACCATCCAAAAGACTAAGAACAACAAATGCTGGCAAGGATGTGGAGAAAGGGGAACCCTTCTACACTGCTGGTGGGAATGCAAGCTAGTTCAACCATTGTGGAAAGCAATATGGAGGTTCCTCAAAAAACTAAAAATACAAATACCATTTGACCCGGGAACCCACTCCTTGGAATTTACCCAAAGAATACAACTTCTCAGATTCAAAAAGACATATGCACCCCTATGTTTATCACAGCACTATTTACAATAGCCAAGATATGGAAGCAACCTAAGTGTCCGTCAGTAGATGAATGGATAAAGAAGATGTGGTACATATACACAATGGAATACTATTCAGCCATAAGAAGGAAACAAATCCTACCATTTGCAACAACATGGATGGAGCTAGAGGATATTATGCTCAGTGAAATAAGCCAGGCGGAGAAAGCAAGTGCCAAATGATTTCCTTCATTTGTGAAGTATAACAACAAAGCAAAACTGAAGGAACAAAAGAGCAGCAGACTCACAGACTCCAAGAAAGAACTAGTGGTCACCAAAGGGGAGGGTGTGGGGGGAAGGTGGGGAGGGAGGGAGAAGGGGATTGAGGGGTATTATGTTTAGTACACATGGTGTGGGGGGTCACGGGGAAAACAGTGTAGCACAGAGAAGGCAAACAGTGAATCTGTGGCATCTTACTACACTGATGGACAGTGACTGAGTTAGGGTATGAGTGGGGACTTGATAATGGGGGTGAATGTAGTAACCACATTGTTTTTCATGTGAAATCTTCATAAGAGTGTATATCAATAACACCTTAATAAAAAAACTAAAAAAAAACCCATGAAAACTATGGCTAGGAAGTCACATATGAAGATATAACCAGGGGCTTCTGATGTTCAAGCAGGTGTTCTTCTGTGCTCTGTAGACTGTATTGATAAGAATGCTCTAGTTTTTCCTACCCTGATCATTTTTTTAATAAACTTATAAAGATGTTAGCAATATTTTGTCAGATACAAACAGTTCTGAAGTTAATTAACTATTCAAAGACAAACCATTTGACTTTTAGAAATACTTTCTTCTAAAATAAAAATAGCATTCAAATGATTTCAAGGAAGTAACTTAGACATGAAAGCAGACAGTGATGTGAGCAGATCAATACTCAAATTATGAAAAATTAAAAGCACATACCTGAGCATAAGCCATAATTTTTTGCATTAATTCTAATGGCTATTAAAATGTTTTCAAATGGCTCTTTTTTTCTGGAATCAAAATTACGGCCAAGAAATCATTTGTTCATCTAGTAGTTATTTGTAGATAATGGAAAGGAGTGGTATGTGGTGTGAAATTATTTTGTGTTCTTGTATAATGTTATGCCATTAAAAAAAAATGGTAACGTGCATGTTAATCACCTCTAATCTAACCCCCAAGGCCAGCCCGAGGAAGCACACAGCAGGGCCCTACTGCCCTGGCCACCGTGAGCACTTTTGACTTCAAAGGAGTGGAGATCAGGGAGGGGGAGGCACTCTTCCAGCAGTGGCTGCACTGGACTCAGGGCTGAGAGCCCAGCTCTTGTGAGTTCCTTTCGTGACCTGGCCAGCCAGGCCGCAGAACCAGCACTCCTACTGGGCACCCTGGGCTGCTGGGCCTCTCCTCCGGGGAAGGGGGTCCTCTGCATTCTAGCCCTGCACCCTGGCCAGCCTGCTCCTTCCTGTTCCTGCTCTGGTCTCAGGACCCTGCTCGGGGGCGCCCACTCCCTCGGATTGTCAGCTGCCTCCTCTCTCTCTTGAAGTCCACGTCTGAGAGTCAACAGAGGGCCTGGGACTCATCCCAGGGCGCCTCACTGCCTGGTGGGAATGCCCTGGCCATGGATTCTCCTTGACAGCGAAGCTGCCTCTGTGGTGTCTGGGGCAGGAGGGACGGGTGGGAAGAGGACGCCCCTTTCTACCTTCTGCACCAGCTGTGAAGGGCTGCCGCCCACCTGGGCACTGAAGCCCTGGTTCTCAGTCCTGGCTGCACAGTAGGACCACCTAGGGATGTCTAGGCCGCACCCCAGACCAACCAAATAAGAATCCCTGCAAGTGGGACTGGGTACAAGTAGTTTTTAAGACTCTCCAGAGATTTCCAATGTGCTGCCAAGTTTGTGATGATTCAGCAGCCTGCAGGGACAGAACACAACTCTTCAACCACAGGAAGGAAACTGATGTGGCACCCAGGGCTGCCTGAGCGGCGTTTCTCCGACTCGGCCCACTCCTAGGCCCCCATCTCAAGGACACCATAAGAGCAACTTCTGTTTGGACTTGCATACCGGGGGAAAAATCATCACTTTGCCTCTTTTTTGATCTGTGACCCCATGCCAGGTGTTACTGTCATCCCCACCTTACAGGTGAGGCTCAGGGAAGTTGACAGATCAAGGTCACATGCAAGAGGTGGGGCCAGCGGTCAACCCCAAGTCCATTGTTCTATGGGCGTATCTGACGAATCACAGTTGTGGGTATAAAAACCAGGGAAGAGCAGGCCAAACCATAAACAGTTGATGCAAACAGGTAACCCCTGGCCAGCCACAGCTGAGCTGACGTTTATGTTCAAGTACAAAATCTGAGTCATGAAGGGGACTGTGTTCCTTTTTGCCTTTCTCTATTTTCCAATCACAGTACTACCCCCTCCATGGAACCTTCCAGAAGTCTACTTACTATCTCCCCACTCACTGTCTATACCAGTGATTCCACAAACTGCTTGGCATCAGCTTAAAAATTCAGATCAGTGGGCTCCAACTCAGAACTATGGATTGTCTCCAGCAGTGGGGTCTGAAAAGCTACCTTGTTAACAAGCAATATGTTAACAAAGAATCGATATGCACATATTTTTGGGAACCATAATTGTAGCCCCTTGCTGCTCAAAAATGTGGTCTGTGGACCAGCAGCCCCGGTACCAACTGGGAGCCTGAAAGCGATGTGGAGTCTTGGGCTGCACCCCTGGCCTACCCAACTGAACTCTGCACTTTTAACTAAAGGTCCCTGGGTGATCTGCATGTGCATTAAAGTTTGAGAGTCACAGCTCTGAGTCCAACCTGTTAGGCATAAAGAGTGTCCTCAGATCAGCAGCATTGCCCAGCAACTTGTAGAAATCAAATTCTTGGGCCCCACCCTAGACCTACTGAGTCAGAAACTATAGAGACAGAGGCCAGGATCCGTATTTTCACAAGCCCTTGAGGTGTTCTGAAGCAAGCTGGAGTTTGAGAGCCGCTGAGCACACACAGAGATCACAAAGTGCTTTCTCAGTCAGGAGCCTCTTTGATCCTGGGCATCAGTTGCTCTGCACTGGCTGCGGGGTAATCAAAGGAGAACTGGGCTGAAAGAGGTTGCGAGCTGTCGGCAACCGGCAACCGAGGTGGAAAGGGTGAGGCGTGTCCTCCCCGTCCCCTCTGGCCAGCAGATTTGAAGGGCAGAGCCAATCCCACTCCTTAACTTGCATGGCTCCTTGTCTTTATTTCATCTACGTCTTCATTCATCATTACCCACCCTAGCCCCCAGCGCCCTCCCTCCACAGGGCACCACTATTCCACTGAGTTCCATCTGTTCCTGTGAAGACCTGATCGTTCAGTGTGCACGGAGCTCACATTTCCCCTGAGATGTGGTGGTGCCTCAGACCTCTTTCTGCATCCTACTTTTCACTCAGCGTCACTTTGAAGGCCCCACCTTGGGCAGTGTGCATGGAGTTCACTGATTCCCTGACACACAGCATTTCTGGGCTGCACCCAGCTTCTCCGAGGGCTCCACCTGTGACGACCTGCCCAGCTGGTTCCCAGCTGCTCAGTGCCACCGAGGGCGCTGTGATAAACATCTGCCTCCATGTCTCCCTGTGGACTGGTGGGAGTTCTCCCCATTTTATAGATGGAAAAACTTGAAATGCTTCCAGCCCATGTGACTTGCCCAGAAAGTACAGCGTGGTGGTGAAGAGTGGGCTGTGGTGTCAGACACACCTGGTCAGGTAACCCGGCCCCAGCTCCTTCACCTTTCCTTGCCTCTATTTTGTGATCTGTAAAATGGAGTTGGTGATGTTATATGCCTCCTAGGTTTGTTAATGAATATTGAATGAAAACTGCTGAGCAGAGTCCTTAGCACACAGTAGGTGCTCACTAATGCTCAGTGACCTTGCCTGTCTCCAGACACTGACTTCGCTTTTTTTTTCTTTCTTTCTGTTTTGGTCTTGCATTATTGGTGAGTCTCCTGGTATGTCCTTTGAAAAGCGACTCCCAGCAATGACACTAGAGTGCTCGGAAAAGCCCCCGAGCCTGGATGGGGGCAACCAACACAGCCAGGGCTGGTTTGGAAGTTCTGGTGCAGGAACTGGGGCCAGCAGGACTTGCCTGGTTAGGAGCCAAAGATGGATGGGCTTTCCAGGGCCTCTGGGTGGCATGGGGGTGCGGGCCCCTACAGCAGGAGGCAGATGGGCACTCAGGGACACCCCTGTGCCCCTGGCCCTGGTGGGAAAGCAGCCAGGCTAGCACAGAGGAGGCGCTCAGTATGCGCCTGTCTTTGGGTGGGTTGTATTTTGGCCTGGTTTTAAAGTGGTGGGAGGATGCTTTTCCTGTCATCCTGGAGGGGGAGAGGGGCTTTTGCCTCACTTTGCAGAGAATCCGGTGTATCTCGGAGAGGTGCTGGAAGGCGAGGCAAGGTACCTGCAGTGCACATGGGGAGGCCCGGGCCATGCAGGCTGTGAGGACCTGCTGGGCCAGCAGAGGGCTCCACACGCCTCTGGCTGGAGCTAGGCGCTGTCCTGTGAGAGCGGAGGGCAAGCTGGCTGCAAGCTGGCGGCAAGCTGGGGGCAAGGTGGGGGCAACATGGGGGTGGGGAGACCAGCAGTGCCGGCTTGCCTGGGACTGAGGGGTTCCCAGGTGGGGAGACCTCAGGCAAATGGAGCCCAAGTGGTCACCTGGCTCGAAGAGGCAACCACCAAAGTGGTGCACACACGGATGTGCACAACACACACAACACACTTGCACACATACACTTGTACAACTTGCACATTTATGACACACATGCAGCCCACTCAACAAGCACATGTGCCCACATATACCACACAGACATGCAAAATAAACGGCATGTCATGAAACACGTCCAAACCACACCACAGGTACAGCAGGACCATGCATATGGGCCGCACACATGCACACAGTGCACGTGTACACAAGCACATCGCCCACACTGCATGTACACAACCCACCCAGGCCAGTCACGCCACACGGATAGCACACACAGCACATGCAACACCTGCAGTACACACTCAGCATGGTCACAACACAATCTGGGTGCATACTGTGGAACATGCCAAACAAACACCACATATCATGAAACATACAAAACAAACACCACCGCATCACGACAAACATACACAATGTATGTGCATGTCACACCACATGCACAACTTACACATGTACCCACATCACTATGCATATAACACAGGTACACGTGGGAACACATCCAAATGCACATGCACATGTGACTACATGCTACCCAGCTCATGTCTGTGCACATCCTGCCACAGCACACACAGGCACCAGGCACCATACAATGCACTACACGTGTGCTACACACATGTAAGCGCATGCATGTAATACACATACAACACATGTGCACCCAGATATGCATATGCATGGCACACTTATAATGCACACACATAGTGACACATACATACACACCTTTGGTAGCCAAAGACTCTCTTGTTTGAGGTAATGTCTCTTATTGGCAAAATGAAGATACTCATTCTTGTTCTAGTCTAGTGAAAACATGTATCAAAATGATCGACAAACTATCTAGTCACTGAGTCAGTGATCATTTCCTTGCTGTGTGCCAGGCTTCTGGGGTCACTGGTGGCAGGGGCCCCATACATTGAACAGACCCAGGAATCAGTGACCACTTAGCTTCAGTTGTGATAAGTGTTTGGAATTAAAACTCCTGAGAGCACAGAACTGCAGTGGGGTGGGCCTGGCTGCACCTGGCTGCGCCTGGAAGTTTCCTGAAGAGCTTTCCCAACTGAGACCTGGAGCTGCAGCAGCAGGGTTGGGACCAGGGAGAGGTGAGTGAGGTGCCCAGGCCACCGTCCAAAGAGCTGCCCTGCATTTGCAGACCATGGCAGTGAGCAGCCGGCCAGTCAGGCTGAGAGGACCCCACCAGGGATCCGAGGAGCGCATGGTCCCTCACCCATCTGCTGCCCTACATCGACCCTCCCACCCAGAGGGTCAGGGCCTGTTTCCTCCCAGGAAACTCTCTGGGCTCTGGGGAGGGCAACAGCTTGGAGGAAGGGACCTGGATCACCAAAACTAACCAGCTGCATCCCCCGCTGGGGGCTGGTAACCAGGCCTCTGCCTGTAGCCAACAGCGGTAATGGGGGGAAGGGCACGGGTCTACAGGATGAGCCCACCGTCTCCCAGGCACATGTCCTCATCACACTTCCCTGCCTGCCTCCTGGGGACAGACACACCCTGCAGGACAGTGTATCTGCATCAGCACAGTATTCTCGTTCCTGGGCACTGGCATGGTGCCCTCGGTCTAGTGGACTAAGGAGGGTGGCGCAGAGGGTGCTTCTGGCCGACTGGAGCCTCTGCCCAGATTCAAATCCCTGCCTTGGCACCTACTAGCGGTGTGTCTGTGGGCAAGTTACTTGGCCTCTCTGTGCCTGATTCTCCTATTTATAAAACAGGCATGATGGTAATACTAGCACTCGTTGTATAGAGAGTTGTAAGGACTTTGTGAGGTAATACATCAGCAGCTCTTAGATCAAAGCCTGGCATGTGGCAAGACCCCATAAATGTTATCGGCGATTGTGGTTTTGATCCAGAATGAAAGCAAACAGTAACAGCACGCATACTGTCAGCTCTGGGGTAGTAGTGTTAGCCTGGAAGGTGCCTTCAGAACATTTGCTCCCGGCTCCCGCTGCCTGTACAGACGGAGCTTTTGACCCGAAAACCCAGACACAGAAGGCCTAAAGCCCAGCACAGGGAGAGGACAAGCCGCAGCTCCACCTCCTCTGTCTCTAGGCAGCGGTTCTCCCCTGGAGGGCTGGTTAAGTCCACATCACTGGACCCCACCCAGGGTTCTCACCAGTGGGACTGAGATGTGGTCCGAGGCTGCGTTTCCACCAGGTCCCCACGCACCGTGGCCGCCGCTGGTCCAGGGAGCACCCCTTGAGAAGTGCTCCCCGAGGACGGCGGAGGCGGAGTGCCCAGAGTTGGCTGATCACACCTAAGCACCAGCGCGAAGGGGGAGCAAGAGCTTTACTTACAGCGGATGCCGGACCTCGGGCAGCGCCCTCTTCAGGGGGATGCGGGCACTGAGTGCCTCCTCCAGGCGGCGCGAGGTCAGCTCCTCTTCTTCAGATACCTCGCTGTCCTCCTCGGCCCCCCAGTCCCTCACCGGAGCCCCCTTGTCCTGACTGCTGCTCGGCTGCTTGATGAGCCGGTAGCCGCCACCTCTCTTGCCCTGGCTCTGGTTCCTTCTGGTCCAGGGTGAGACCATGGCCACCAGGAGCTGGTCCTCCCGCAGTGAGATAAAGGGCGGCAGGTCCTCCAGGGGGCCGTACTCTTGGCCGTCATCCTCAGCCTTCAGCACCCATTCCTGGGATTCCCCAAAGTCCAGGCGGAACCCTGGCTCCAGGCTGCGCCCAGCGGCCTGGGCCGTGCCTGCCTGGAGCGGGGCCTGAGGGGGAGTGTGCAACACGGTCACCGTCAGCAGCAGGAATCCCAGCACCAGGAAGAGCAGCAGGAATTGCAGCCTGCAAGGTCCACGCCCGCATCGCTTCCTCAGGAGCATGTCGCCGGGACTCGCCCGAAGTGCCAAGTCATGTTCAAGTTAGCCTCCTCCTCCTCCTGCTCCGGGTTCCAGCACGCCTGCAGCAGAACCCGGGCTCCTGCCTCCACCTGGAAGTTTTTTGCTGGTCACTTAACCTGCTCCTTTTTTCCCATCTGACATTTGACAACAGCGTGTGTAAGACCAGCTTCCACGTATAGTCAGAAGGCCACAGGTCCCAAGTGCCACCAGGTCCCCCTGGGAGGGGTTCTTTAATGACCTTCTGAACGCCCATCCACAAGCACTTCAAATTGAAGTGTTTGGCCCTTTTACGCCCTTTTTCTCCTTGGGAAGAAATAACGATTCCATTCTGCTCAGGTGCTTAGTCCTGTGTGTTCCTTCCTCCCACCCACGCATGACTGGTCAGTTGCTGTGGGATGTCTGGGGAGCCAGTGGGTCCTCCATCCGGCAGAGCTGACAGCCGTCCTCCTTGGGATGTTCCAAGTCAGGTCAGATCAACAGCTGTGAAGCCGGCAGGCAGCGCCTGATTTCCTTTCACACGTACTGGCGCTGTTCAGAGAGCCCTCTGCCAGACTCAACCGCAGCCAAGCAGTCGCCTTGCCCCTGGTCCTAATGCCCTCACTGTTCCCAGGCTTTGCACAGCCCCACGGAACAGAGCTCCAGGGGAAAATAAAAGCTGTCCCCTCTAGGACCAACAGTCCAGGAGCTCAACTTTGAATCTCATTCAGAGGAAGGCTTCTTCCCCAGCCAAAGGGGCTGGAAAGAGTTCTCCCTCCTGATTTCAGAAAGGCTCTCCATGTGACATGATGCAAGGTGCTAGCTGTCGGTCTGCACCCTCAACTTCTCACAGGTGACTGTAAAGCTAGGTCAGACTCCTCCACTTCCCAAGTACCACTGTCCTTGTCCTTCTGAAATGTGGGCAGCTGGTAGAGATGTTTCTGTAAACCTCTCCTGTCCTCAAGAACATCTGAATGCCTACTATGTGCGGGCCACTGAGGAAGAGGAGTGGAATTCTCCTTCCATTGTAAAATCTTCATTCAACCAGCAACAGTTAATGAGCACCCACCATGTTCCAAAATGCTGCTGGGGCTGGGGGTACAGCAATGAATAAAACAGACCAAAATTTGCACCTCATTGAACTTATTCTAGTGGGAGAGACAAACAGAGAACTGATTAAACTATCTAGAGGCTCAGACGGTGATAAGAGCTAAGGAGGAAAATACAGTAGGGCAGGGGGCCTGAGAGCCAGGGCAGGGGTGACAGTGACACTGGGTGGTGAGGGGAAGTGTCACCAAAGAGCCTTTATGTAAAGGGCTGGGTGGGCAGCTACACGGGGCACTTTGGGCAGAGGATAACAAATGTGAAGGGCTGAGGGGAGAGTGTGCTGGCCTTCTGAGGAACAGTGCAGGAGGGCCAGGGTGGCTGGAACAGAGTGGGCAAGGCGGAGAGCAATGGGCACGGGATGTGAGGAATCATGTGGGACCTCTGAGGGCAGTGTAGGGATTTTGGCTTTTCCTTGAGATGGAAGCCCTTGGAGCGTTGCGAGCAGAGGACAGACACATCTACCTGGATTTTAGCAGGATGGCTCTGGCTGCTGTGTTGACATTAGACCGGGGGAAGAAGCAGGAGGGCAGAAGCAGGAGGCACCCTAGAGCGTTACTGCGGTGGGAAGCGCAAGGTCGGCTGCAGGGCATCCGTGCGGGTAGTGACAAGTGGTCTGCTCCTGCACGGATTTCAAGAAAGAAACTGTTGGATTTGCTGATGAATTGACATCCGGCATGGGAGAAAGATAAGGGCAATATAAAGTTTCTGTTCTGGACAGTCGGAAGAACAGAGTTGCCACCGACCGAGAAGGAGAAAGCCGGGAGCAGGTGGAAGACCGTGGAGAGCAGCGGCTCTGTTCGGGGACACGTGCAGCCTCATGTCCTTCAGACAGCCAAAGGGGGGTGAGGCAGCTGCAGGCCAGGGAGAGGGCTGGCCTGCACAGAGACAGTC
>JAVSCE010016607.1:0-150974 GCA_032199065.1 Smutsia gigantea
TACTGCGGCTTTGTGGTAGAGCTTGAAGTCAAGGAGTGTAATCCCTGCCCCTCCTTTATTCTTCCTTCTCAAGATTGTTTTGGCTCTTTGGAGTCTTTCATGGTTCCATATGAATTTTAGAACTCTTTGCTCTAGTTCATTGAAGAATGCTATTGATATTTTGATAGGGATTGTGTTGAATCTGTAGATTGCTTTAGGCAGGATGGCCATTTTTACAATATTAATTCTTCCTATCCATGACCCTGGGATTTATTTCCATTTATTGGTATTTTCTTTAATACTTCTCATGAGTATCTTGTAGGTTTCTTTGTATAGGTCTTTCACTTTCTAGGTTAGGTTTATTCCTAGGTATTTTATTCTTTTTGATACAATTGTGAGTGGAATTGTTTCATGAGTTCTCTTTCTGCTAGTTCATCGTTAGTGTCTAATAATAAAACAGAATACTGTGTATTAATTTTGTATCCTGCAACTTTACTCAATACAGATATTAGATCTAGTAGTTTTGGAGTTCATTCTTTAGGATTTTTATGTACAATATTATGTCATCTGCAAACAGTGACAGTTTTACTTTTTCCTTACTGATATGGGTGCCCTGTATTTATTTGTGTTTGATTGTCTTGGCTAGGACCTCCAGACCTATGTTGAATAAAAGTGTGGAGAGTGGGCATCTTTACCTTGTTCCAAATCTTATGGGAAAAGCTTTCATCTTCTCGCTGTTAAGTATGATGATGGCTGTGTGTTGGGGTTTTTAGCCTTTCCCGAGCCCCCTCCGAACCTGCGGAGAGAACGGGAAGGGAGGGACATGCCCCAGCAAGGCAGGACCGGGAAGGGTGAGTGCCGACTGTCCACATGATCACCAGCCTCCGGCCCCTAGGCCTAAACTGGAGACAAACAGATGTGACAGGGAGCTCAGTCAAAGCAGGAACTTGTTTATTGCGAAACAGCAGGGTATATATAACATTCATGGGCCAATCAGCATAAAGGTCAAGCAGTCACAAGCTCTTCACGCAGGAAGGCACATAATGCAAGCAAACAGTGTCCACGAGCTGATCACGTTTGCGGAAGACTCACACCACCAATAGGGAGATACCCAGAGCACAGGTAGACTAACGTTATAGCCCGCCAAAATGCCTGGGCACCACCCCATGCTTATCCGGCAAGAGCCATCTTGGAAATGCATTTAAAGGCTACTTCTTAGATTAGAAGGCCCTACATTTCCCCTTTTTTTGTTTTACGTACCAGAGATGCATGTGCATGGATTTATGGAAGGTGTTAGAATAATAAATAGCTGGGCTTGGTCTGTGGCATTCACAATGTCTCCCTCTCAGCTGGGGGGGTGAGGTTCTATGCCTCACCTCAGTTGGCCCCCACGTTGCTCACCTGAGGTCCCTTGCAACTGTGCCTGTCTTAGGTCGTCCCTCCTGTGAGGAATCTTACCCGTCTCTGGCTAACCAGCCACCTCTTTGGACTCAACAGGGAGATAAAATATAAAAGAGACGACAGCCAGCAGCTATATTTTTTGGATAGAATTACAATATACATGACAATTTACTTGTAGTAAACGCACACGGGGAGTCAGCACATGATTTTACAGAGTTGTACAGAAATACAAATGCATAACGGCATTAGTCGGGCAATTATAGGACATTTTTGATGAGCAAGGAAATCTATTTTGACAGATTAGGGATTTGTAAAAAAAACCCATTAACACGGCAAAACCTCTAGAGCAGAACTCTATATGGTTATGGGACTACAGTTTCTTGATAGTCAAGGCCATTCTCATATGGTTCCCATGCACTATTGCACAGGGACTGGTATTGCTGCTTAAGCACCATGAGATGTACAGCATTCATTCTGTTTTTTATGAACTCAGACAGCTTATTAACAATACAAGGACCTGGATGAATCAGCAGAAGTCAACCCTTCAGTCTTTTGTGAGGTTGTCGTGTTTCAAGTCTTCCAGGAGGTTCTGGAGAATCAACTCAATAACAGCAGCAAGCAGGGTAATGATGAGGAGGCTGGTCACCAGCAAGCAGAACGTCCACAAGGGGCGGTGCAATGGGCACATTCCCTAGGGGAGAGAAAACACAGGGAACCCCTTAAGAGTGGATGGCACTCTTGGGTTGTCTTTATTAGATAGAGGTTTGGCTTGTTCTGGGGTCTCGGTCATCGTCTACCTGCGGGCAAAATTTCAAATTGCACACAGAGACCCAGATCGAGTTTGGGTTCCCTATAGGGAATATGCATCCAAACCCTCTGCCTAAACTTATGAGGGGATCTGGTCCATGCCGTTGCCCTGTTAATGGATCTTTCCAGCATACCTCAATCTTAGTATAAGGCATTTGATTAGTCCAATGTCTTTGAAAAGCTGTTAGGGACTGATTTTTTGAAAAATTTAAAATATTTAGGGTGAGTAGTGCCTTTCTTAATTGGTCATGGGGTCTTGTTCCCCCTTTCTGTTTTTGTAACATGGCTTTAAGGGTCTTATTATGTCTCTCAACAATTGCTTGGCCTTGGAGATTGTAAGGGATACCTGTGGTGTGGCTTATGTGCCATCTGAGAAAGAAGTTCTGAAGAGCCTTACTGGTGAAGCATGAACCATTATCGGTCTTCACTTGGTGAGGAATCCCTAAAATAGCAAAGCATTGCAAGAAGTGGCTTTGTGCATGTTTGGCTCTTTCTTCCGAGTGGGCTGTAGCCCATCAGGCATGGGAAAAGGTGTTGACAGAGACAAAAATAAATTTTAATTTTCCAAAGGCAGCATAGTGAGTAACATCAGTTTGCCAAAGGCAACTTGGTTTGAGGCCTCTCGGGTTGACTCCAGGGGATTGGAGGGGTGGGACTTGCAAAAACAGCAGGCAAGATTTACAGGTTCTGACAATCCTTTTTTAAATCCTTGATAGGGATGGAAGGTAACCTGTGATATAAACCTCTCTAATTAAGATGAGTAAGATCATGAAGATCTTGTGCTCATTGTAGGAGTTCCAGTGGCGCAATTGGCCAGGGCGCGGGACCCACACAGCAGCACATGCAGAGCAATGCTGAGTCCACGAGCTTGAGCCTCACCTGGAGCATGCCTTATTATCTCTGACTCTTGGATCAGGGGCCACGCCCCCAAAAGGGCGGAGGGAGAGGGCAGATGTTAAAGCCTCTGTCAGGGAGGCAGCCTGTGCCCACAAGCAGCCACCAGGGCCTGTGACTGGTGGGTCTGGGTCCCCACATCTTTAAAAGCAACAATCCATTTCTCCATGGATCTCTCTTTTAATGCAGCACAGGCTAATTTATGTTCTGAAGTCATCACTTCCCAGATTAGCATTTTAACAAATTGGTCCCACAAGGGGCCCGGGGGGGAATTTGTGCTGTAAACTTTTCTCAACCCTGTCTACAAAGGAGGAGAGATCCTCATTAGCCCTGTGGGTAATTCCAGAGATTGGTGGCTCCGAAGGGCCTTCCTCTAGCTTTTTCCAAGCTGCTAGCCCCAGGACCCTCACTTGCTCCTGATAAGGGGCGGGAATGGCTGCCTGTTGGAGCCCTGTAGCAAACTGATCATTAGTCCCAGAGAGCATCCCAAATGTTATAGGGATGGGAGGATTGGCCAACTGGTTTCTCTCCCCCTGAACGTGGCATTCTTCCTTAAAGAAGGCACACCACTTGAGAAACATAGGACCCGGGAGAACTGCCTTGGTTAAACTCTTCCAATCTTGAGTGGTACAGGGTTGGTGTGCTAGTCCCGGGAGGATGGCTTCGGCCCAAGGAGAATTAGGCCTATCCTCAGAGACTGCTTTTTTAAGTTCCTTGAGGTCTTGGTGCCCCCAGGGATACCACGCAGCGGGCCGATATCCACCAGAGTTAACATTTACAGGAAAAGCCTGGTAATGGGAAGGTGGAGGGTCAGGATCTAAAGGCCCCCACACTGGTGGCTTGGGTGGGTCCACTCTAGCCCAAGGGTCAGAGTCAGGTCTAGGCAATGAGGGATAAATTTTCTTAGGTCGCTTAAAACGTTCTTCTGCAAAGCATTCCCATTCCATTTCCGGAGATGGGGGCAGGGCCTCTCTCAAGGGTGGCTTATGGCCTTCCTTTATAGGTTGCTTTTCATTTCCCCGATTGGGTGGAGCCACCAGGCAGGGCAGTGAAGGCCGAGGACCCCCAAAGCATGCCTTAAGGGCTGACAAGGTGGGGTAGACTCCCAAAGGGGGATCTTTCCCTTGATTTATTTCTGCTTTTCGGACCAGTTGCTACACACGGTCCCAAGTGGACCAATTAAAAAGGTCACCAACAGGGAGCCAGGGTGCCACCCTTACAAGAGTTGTCCAAACTCTCTCAGCTTGAGGGTCTAATAGTTCTAACCCTCGGCTCTTAAGCATAAGTCTCAGCCCTTTAAGTGCAGGCTCGTCGTCCTTTAGAAGTTGCCTGCCCCATCTTTTCGGGGGGGTACTCACCCAGAGACACGCTTGGCCCGATCTGCCGATACTTTTGGTTTTCATCCGTCCTATCGAGCCCCACTTTGGACACCAAATGTCGGGGTTTTTAGCCTTCCCCGAGCCCCCTCTGAACCTGCGGAGAGAACGGGAAGGGGGAGACACGCCCCGGCAAGGCAGGACCGGGAGGGGTGAGTGCCGACTGTCCACCCGATCACCAGCCTCCGGCCCCTAGGCCTAAACCGGAGACAAACAGACGTGACAGGGAGCTCAGTCAAAGCAGGAACTTGTTTATTGCGGAAACAGCAGAGTATATATAACATTCATGGGCCAATCAGCATAAAGGTCAAGCAGTCACAAGCTCTTCACACAGGAAGGCACATAATGCAAGCAAATGGTGTCCACGAGCTGATCACATTTGCAGAAGACTCACGTCACCAATAGGGAGATACCCAGAGCACAGGTAGACTAACGTTATAGCCCGCCAAAATGCCTGGGCACCACCCCATGCTTATCCAGCAAGAGCCATCTTGACAATGCATTTAAAGGCTACTTCTTAGATTAGAAGGCCCTACAGCTGTGGGTTTTCATATATGACCTTTATTATGTTGAGGTACTTGCCCTCTATACCCATTTTGTTGAGAGCTGTTATCATGAATGAATGTTGAATTTTGTCAAATGCTTTTTCAGCATCTATGGAGATGATCATGTGGTTTTTGTCCTTTTTGTTGATGTAGTGGATGATGTTGATGGATTTTCTAGTGTTGTACCGCCCTTGCATCACTTGGGTGAATGCCACTTGGTCGTGATGGATTATCTTTTTGATGTTTTTTGAATTCGGTTTGCTAATATTTTGTTGAGTATTTTTGCATCTATGTTCATCAGGGATATTGGTCTGTAATTTTCTTTTTTTGTGGTGTCTTTGCCTGGTTTTGGTATTAGGGTGATGCTGGCCTCATAGAATGAGTTTGGAAGTATTCCCTCTTGTTGTACTTTTTGGAAAACTTTACGGAGGATGAGTATTAGGCCCTTACTAAGTGTTTTATAAAATTCAGCAGTGAAGCCATCTGGTGCATGGGTTTTGTTCTTACATAGTATTTTGATTACTGATTCAATTTCTTTGCTGTTAATTGGTCTTTCTTGTTTTCTGTTTATTCCTGGGTCAGCCTTGGAAGGTTGTATTTTCCTAGAAAGTTGTCCATTTCTTCCAAGTTATCGACTTTGTTTCCATAAAACTGTTCATAGTATTCTCTAATAATTCTTTTTATTTCTGTGCTGTCCTTAGTGATTTTTCCTTTCTCATTTCTGATTCTGTTTATGTGTCTAGACTCTTTTTTTCTTCATAACTCTGGCCTGGGTTTATCTATTTTTTTTTATTGTCTCAAAGAACCTCCTCCTTATTTCATTGATTCTTTCTATTATTTTATTATTCTCTATTTTATTACAGTTCTAATCTTTATTAACTCCCTCCTTCTACTGGCTTTGGGCCTCATTTGTTCTTCCTTTTCTAGTTTCATTAATTGTAAATTTAGACTGTTCATTTGGGATTGCTCTTCTTTCTTGAGGTAGGCCTGTATTGCAGTATACTTCCCTCTTCACACAGCCTTCGCTGCATCCCACGGGTTTTGAGGTGTTGAATTTTTATTGTCATTTGTCTCCATATATTGCTTGATCTCTTTTTATTTGGTTATTGATCCATTGATTATTTAGGAGCATTTTATTAAGCCTAAATATGTTTGTGGGCTTTTTTGTTTTCTTTGTGTAATTTATTTGTAGTTTCATATATTTGTGATCTGAGTAGCTGGTTGGTACAATTTCAATTGTTTTGAATTTACTGAGACTCTTTTTGTGTCATAGTATATGATCGCTTCTTGAAAATGTTCCTCTGTGTGCACTTGAGAAGAATGTGTATCCTTCTGCTTTTTAATTGAGTTTTCTGTAGATGTCTGTTAGGTCCTCGTATTCTAACATGTTGTTCACTGGCTCTGTCTCCTTACTTGATCTGTCCTTTGGAGTGAGTGATGCATTGAAGTCTTAAATGAATGCACTGCATTCTGTTTCCTCCTTTAATTCTATTTGTATTTGTTTCATATATGTAGTTGCTCCTGTGCTGTGTGCATAGATGTTCATAATGATTATATCCTCTTGTTGAGTTGACCCTTTATCATTATGTAATGTCCTTCTTTGTCACTTGGGACTCTCTTTGATAAGTCTATTTTGTCTGATACAATACTGCAGCTCCTGATTTTTTCTTCCTATTATTTACATGAAATATCTTTTTCCATCCCTTCAGTTTTAGTCTGTGTATGTCTTTGTCTTTTAATTGGTGCATTCAGACCTTTTACATTTAGGGTGATTATCGATAGATATGTACTTATTGCCATTGCAGGCTTTAGATTCTTGGTTACCAAAGGTTCAAGGGTAACTTGCTTACTATCTAATAGTCTAATTTAACTCACTCAGGATGCTAGTACTAACACAATATAAAGGTTCTTTTTTTCCCCTCCTTTTTCTTCCTCCATTCTTTATATATTAGATATCATATTCTGTACTCTTTGTCTATCCCTTGACTGACTTTGGGGGTAGTTGATTTGAATTTGTATCTGCTTAGTAATTAATTGTTCTACTTTTCTTACTGTGGTTTTGTTTCCTCTGGTGACAGGTAGTTAGCCTTAGGAATACGTCCATGTATAGTAATCCGTCCTAAATACACCATAGAGGTGGTTTGTGAGAGGTTCATTCTGTCAGCTTTTGCTTATCTGGAAATTGTTTAATCCCTCCTTCAAATTTAAATGATAATCGTGCCGGGTGGTGTATTCTTGGTTTAGGCCCTTCTGCTTTATTGCTATAAATATATCATGCCACACCCTTCTTGCCTGTAAGGTTTCTGTTGAGAAGTCTGATGATAGCCTGATGGGTTTTCCTTTGTATGTGATCTTTTTTCTCTCTCCAGCTGCTTTTAAAAGTGTTTCCTTGTCCTTGATCTTTTCCAATTTTATTATTATATGTCTTGGTGTTGTCTTCCTTGGGTCCCTTGTGTTGGGAGATATGTGCACCTTCATGACCTGAGAGATTATTTCCTTCTCCAGATTGTGGAAGTTTTCAGAAGTTACCTCCTCAAAGACACTTTCTATCCCGTTATCTTTCTCTTCTTCTAGTACCCGTATAATTTGAATATTGTTCTTTTGGATTGGTCACACAGTTGTCCCAGTATTCTTTCATTCCTAGAGATAATTTTTTCTCTCTGTGCCTCAGCTTTTGTATTCCTCTTCTCTAATTTCTATTCCATTTACCATCTCCTCTACTTTATCTTATCTGCTTTAAATCCCTTCATTGTATGTTTCCTTTCAGATATTGTATTCCTTAATGATTGAATCCCAGTCCTGCATTTTTCCCTGAGTTCTTAAATATTTTTCTGTACCTCCATGAGCATTGTTATGGTTTTTATTTTGACATTTCTGTCAAGAGTATTGATGAGCTCAATTTCTCTTGTCCTTTTTCCTGGTCTTTCTGTCATTTTGGTTTGATCCAGGTTCCTTTGATGCTTCTTTTTTCTATATGGTGCCCTCTAGTCCCCTGAAGCTCTGCTCTGTGGAACTGCTCATCCCTTGAATCAATGTCAGAGGTCACAGTATAGCAATGCTGGTTCCTGTAGGGAGGAAAGAGCTGTTTTCTGCTTCCCGCCTGCTGTCCTTGTCTCTGTTGCCAGAACTAGTGGGTGGAGCAAACAAATATTAGCCTATATGCTTTGTTTTTGTAGGTACCATATGTGGGGCCTCCCTCTGGCTGGCCTGATGCAAGAGCAGGGTCTTCTGGTTTGCAGGCCAGTTGGCTGGTGGGGAGGAAGTAGCAGCAGGCTTCATATCATGGTGGGGGACTTTGGAGCTGTGTAGCTAGCCATTGGGTTTGAGTACCTGAAGCTCCTGAAAGTTCCCAACCTGTTGGGTAGAGTGTGCCTGGACAATTTTGTCTACCTGTCCTTTCTCCTGATCGGCAAGCTTTGTGCAATCCTTGCTCCTTTAGCAGCCCTTTCACTGTTAGGAAGTCTCCCAGACTGCCTGCCTTCCTTTTGTCTCAGAGCAGCTGTATGTGGATCTCTGTTTTCCACAAATGGCTGGAATCTCAGTGCCCTATTATTGCACCTGTCTTAGCTTTCCAACTCCAGTAATCTCCAGAGCACCATGCAGTGTAGGTTTGTGCTCCCAGAGTAGGTCTCCAGGGCTGGGTTTTAAGCATTCCTAGGCCTCCACCCTCTCCCCACTCCATTTCTCTTCCACAGGCTGGTGAACTGGGCTGGGGGAAGGACTTGGGTCCTGCCAGACCACAGCTTTGGTATGTTACCCTCTTCCATGAGGTCTCTTTTCTCCATGTGTATACAGGCTGGTGCAGCCTTCTTTCCTGTTACTTTTCCAGGACTAGTTGTATTAACTATATTTTCATATTATATGTTGTTTTGGGAGGAGACCTCTTTCTCACCTCTCATACTGCCATCTTCCTGCCCATTATTAAATAAGATTGTTTGTTTGATTGCTGTCTAATTATATGAGATTCTTGCATATTTTGGATATTACTCTCTTACCATACATGATACATGATTTGCAAATCGTTTCTCCCAATCCACAGATTTTATTTTCATTTTGTTATTTACTTTGTTTTATAGAAGTATTTTTTGTTTTTTTTTCTTCCCACTTGTTTATTTTTGCTTTATTGCCTGAGCTTTTTTTAGTATGTTTTCCAAAAAAATATTTTATCTGAACAGACCTTTTTCCAGTGTGGACAGAAAAATGGCCAAAAGGAATATGTAAAGGTTCTTAACATTAGTAGTCACCAGGGAAATGGAAAACAAAATGAAATAATACTTCTGCCCTATTAAGATGGCTATGTTTATAAAAACAAAGGAAAACAAGTGCTGGGTAGTATGTAGAGAAAAAGGAATGCTTGTACACTGTTAATAGGAATGTGTACTGGTACAGCTATTATGGTAAATTATGTGGAGATTCCTCAGAAAAGGAAAAATAGAAACAGCATATGATTCGACAAACCTTCTTCTGTGTATATCAAGAACTATACACATTCAAGGAATGCAGTAGTTGCCTTGAAGAGAGATCTGTACTCCCATTTCATTGCAGTATTATTCACAATAGTAAAGGCAGTGTAATAAAGTGTCCATGGACAGATGAAGAGATAAAGACATTGTGATTATATTTACTGTAGGATATTATTAAGCCTTAAGAAGGATATCTGGTCATTTGCAACAACATGGATGAAGCTGGAGGACATTATGCTAAGTGAAAATAACCAAACACACAAAAAAACTGTATAATTGCATTCATATATATGAAGTCTGAAAAAGTTGAATACATAGAAGCAGATAGAAGAAAGCTAGTTCTTTCTTTCAAATCCACAGGTGTGGGATGTGAGGGGATCAGGGGGATGTTGGTCAAAGGGTACAACGTGGCAGTTATGTAGGATGACAAAGTCTATTTTGCATTCATTAATGTACAATTACATGAACAACATTATGGTTACTAGACTCCCCCTATTATCAAATCCCAACTACATACTCCTTTACAGTCACTCTGTCAGTGTAGTAAGATGCTATAGAAACAGTACTAGTTTTCTATGTGTTATACTGCCTTTCCCGTGTTCCCCCCCTTCATTATACATGCTAATCGTAATGACCCTTTTTCCCCCTTATCCCTCCCTTCCCACCCATGCTTCCCAATCACCTTGCATTTGGTAACTGTTAGGCCATTCTTGGGTTCTGTGAGTCTGCTGCTGTTTTATTCCTTAAGCTTTTTCTTTGTTCTTATACTCCGCAGATGAATGAAATGATTTGATACGTGTCTTTTTCAGCCTGGCTTATTTCACTGAGCATAATACCCTCTAGCTCCATCCAAATTGTTGCAAATGGTTGGATTTGTTTTCTTCTTATGGCTGAATAATATTCCATTGTGTATATGCACCACATCTTCTTTATCCATTCATCTACTGATGGACACTTAGGTTGTTTCCATTTCTTGGCTATTGTAAATAGTGCTGCGATAAACATAGGGGTGCATATGTCTTTTCCAAACTGGGTTGCTGTATTCTTAGCATGAAATCGTAGGAGTGGAATTCCAGGGTCAAATAGTATTTCTTTTTTTTAGTTTTTTGAGAAACTTCTGTACTGCTTTCCACAATGGTTGAACTATTTTACATTCCCACCAGCAGTGTAGGAGGGTTCCCCTTTCTCCAGATCCTTGCCATCATTTTTTGTTGTTTTTCTTTTGGATGTCATCCTAACTGTTGTGAGATGATATTTTTTTGTGGTTTTAATTTGCATTTCCGTGATGACTAGCGATATGGAGCATCTTTTCATGTGCCTGTTGGTCATCTGAATTTCTTCTTTGGAGAAGTGTCTGTTCAGTTCCTGGCCCATTTTTTAATTGACTTATTTACTTTTTGTTTGTTGAGGTCCATGAGCTCTTTTTATCATTTGGATGTCAACCCCTTATTGGATATGTCATTTATGGATATATTCTCCCATACTGTAAGATGCCTTTTTGTTCTACTGATGGTGTCCTTTGCTGTACAGAAGCTCTTTAGTTTGATATAGTCCCACTTGTTCATTTTTGCTTTTGTTTCCCTTGTCTGGGGAGATATGTTCATGAAGAAGTTGCTCATGTTTATGTCCAAGAGATTTTTGCCTATGTTTTTTTCTAAGAGTTTTATGGTTTCATGACTTACATTCAGATCTTTGATCCATTTTGAGTTTACTTTTGTGTATGGGGTTAGACAATAATCCAGTTTCATTCTCTTACATGTAGCTGTCCAGTTTTGCCAACACCAACTGTTGAAGAGGTATATTCCCATTGTATATCCATGGCTCCTTTATCTTATATTAATTGACCATATATGTTTGGTTTTATATCTGGGCACTTTAGTCTGTTCCATTGGTCTATAGGTCTGTTCTTGTGCCAGTACCAAATTGTCTTGATTACTGTGGCTTTGTAGTAGAGCTTGAAGTCAGGGAGCATAATTCTCCCACTTTATTTTTCCTTCTCTGGATTGCGTTGGCTATTTGGGGTCTTTTGTGATTCCATATGGATTTTAGAACTATTTGCTCTAGTTCAATGAAGAATGCTCTTGCTATTTTGATAGGGATTGCACTGGATCTATAGATTGCTTTAGACAGTATGGCTACTTTGACAATATTAATTCTTCCTATCCATGAGCATAGGATGTGTTTCCATTTATTTTTTCTTTAATACCTCTCATGAGTGTCTTGTAGTTTTCAGAGTATAAGTTTTTCACTTCCTTCATTAGGTTTATTCCTAGGTATTTTATTCTTTTTGATTCAATTGTGAATGGAATTGTTTTCCTGACCCTCTTTCTGCTAGTTCATCATTAGTGTATAGGGATGCAACAGAGTTCTGTGTATTAATTTTGTGTCCTGCAACTTTGCTGAATTCAGGTATTAGATCTAGTAGTTTTGGAGTGGATTCTTTAGGGTTTTTTATGTACAATATCATGTCATCTGCAAAGAGGGATAGTTTGACTTCTTCCTTGCCCATCTGGATGCCTTTTATTTCTTTGTGTTTTATTATTGCTGTGTCTAGGAACTCCAGAACTATGTTGAATAGAAGTGGGGAGAGGGGGCTTCCTTGTCTTGTTCCCAATCTTAAAGGAAAAGCTTTCAGCTTGTTGCTGTTAAGTATAATGTTGGCTGTGGGTTTGTCATATATGGCCTTTATTTTGTTAAGGTACTTGCCATCTATAACCATTTTGTTGAAAGTTTTTATCATGAATGAATGTTGAATTTTGTCAAATGCTTTTTCAGCATTTTTGGAGATACAATCATGTGATTTTTGTCTTTCTTTTTGTTGATATAGTAGATGATGTTGATGGATTTTCGAATGTTGTACCATCTTTGCATTCCTTGGATGAATCCCACTTGATCATGATGGATGATCTTTTTAATGTATTTTTGAATTTGGTTTGCTAGTATTTGTTGAGTATTTTTTCATCTGTGTTCATCAGGGATATTATTCTGTAGTTTTCGTTTTTGTGGTGTCTTTGCCAGGATTTTGTATTTTAGTGATGCTGGCCTCATAGAATGAGTTTGTAAGTATTCCCTCTTCTCCTGCTCCTTGGAAAACTTTAAGGAGCATGGGTATTTGGTCTTCATTAAGTGTCTGATAAAATTCAGCAGTGAAACCATCTGCTCCACGGGTTTTATTCTCAGGTAGTTTTTGCTTACCAATTCAATTTCTTTGCTGGTAATTTGTCTATTCATACTTTCTGTTTCTTCCTTCCTCAGCCTTGGAAGGTTGTATTTTTCTAGAAAGTTGTCCATTTCTTCTAGGTTTTCCAGTTTGTTTCCATGTAATTTTTCATAGTATTCTCTCATAATTCTTTGTTTTTTTTGGTGTCTGTATTGATTTTTTTCTTCCTCTTTTCTGATTCTGTTTATGTGTGTAGATTTTCTTTTTCTTCTGATAAGTCTGGCTATGGGTTTATCTATTTTGTTTATTTTCTCGAAGATCCAGCTCCTGCTTTCATTGATTCTTTCTATTGTTTTATTTTTCTCAATTTTATTTATTTCTGCCTCAATCTTTATTTTGCCCCTCCTTCTATTGACTTTGAGCCTCACTTGTTCTTCTTTTTCTAGTTTCATTAATTGTGAGTTTACACTGTTCATTTGGGATTGTTCTTCTTTCCTGAGGTAGGCCTGTATTGCAATGTATTTCCCTCTTAGCATGGCCTTCGCTGTGTCCCACAAATTTTCTGGTGTTGAATTATTGTTTTCATTTGTCTCCGTATATTGCTTGATCTCTGATTTTATTTGGTCATTGATCCATTGATTATTTAGGAGCATTTTGTAAAGCTTCCATGTGTTTGTGGGCTTTTTTGTTTTCTTTGTGTAATTTATTTGTAGTTTCATACCTTTATGATCTGAGAAGATGATTGGTACAATTTCAATCTTTTTGAATTTTCAGAGGTTCTTTTTGTAGCCAGTATGTAATCTGTTCTTGAAAGTGTTTCGTGTTCGCTCAAGAAGAATGTGTATCCTCTTGCTTTTGGATGGAGTGTTCTGTAGATGTCCATTAGGTCCATCTGTTTTAATGCATTGTTGAATTCCTCTGTCTCTTTACTTATTTTCTGTCTGGTTGATCTATCTTTTGGAGTGAGTGGTGTGTTGAAGTCTCCTAAAATGAATGCATTGCCTTCTATTTCCCCCTTTATTTCTGTTAGTATTTGTTTCACATATGTTGGTGATCCTCTCTTGGGTGCATAGATATTTATAATAGTTATATCCTCTTGTTGGACTGACCGTTTTTTTATTGTGTAATTTCCTTTTTTGTCTCTTGTCACTTTCTTTGTTTTGAAGTCCATTTTGTTTGATACAAGTACTGCAACTCCTGCTTTTTTCTCCCTATTATTTGCATGAAATATGTTTTTCCATCCCTTTACTTTCAGTCAGTGTATATCTTTAGGTTTGAAGTTAATCTTTTGTAGACAGCATATACATCGGTCTTGTTGTTTTTATCCATTCAGTTACTCTATGTCTTTTGATTGGATCTCTAAGTATTTTTGATAGACTTTTTGAACCAGAGTAAACCAGTGTGATATGCCATAAACAAAGGAACATGCATGTTCGTGTACACACACATGCACACACACAGATTCACATGCTTGAATAGACGAGTTTGAGTCTGTTATTTTGGAAAGATATTCTAAATTATGAGTACACACATATTCTTATAACAGGTGTTACATTAACAGTTTCCAAATGTGTTATTGGACAGATAATATTAAAACAAAATTGGTTATATGGAGTGCTGTATTGATGGATGATTCAGTATTTTTAAATAATGAGTGATGAAAAACTGACTCTAATTTTGACTCCAAACTGTGGCAGATGTCAAGCAACTTATGTGAATATTTACATATGGTGATCTAGTGAATGTCAATTATATTATTATGGGAAATAAGCAGGTTTTTGCTTTTTATGAGCTGTGTCAATTTGGTTGACAGCACATACTGTAGTAGGTAGCTCAAAACAATTAGTTTGATTTTTTGAAATAGCAGGTATGTGTCACATCAAAACAAATTTGTATTGCACTGTGCAAATACGTCTTGTGTGAATAAAACAAGGAGGATCAAAGTTTGATATATATCTCAGTTTCTGTTTTTAAGCCAGGGATTGATTTTGACCATGTCTGCTTCTGATGTGTAAGAAAAGCCAATACAACTCCTTTCTCTTGTATTTTCTCAGTTCCTGAGGGAATTTCCTTTTGTTGCATGGAATTGCTCTCAATGAGTTGCTTCCCTTTGGAACTTCCCAATATTTAAAACTTTGGCAGCTGGGCCCCTAGTAATGCAACCCAGTTTCAAATTAAACAGCAAAGAGTTCATCAGTGTTAACTTCTGTTTGACTTAGCTATGATTTCTCTTCCAAACATTATTTAAAACTTTCTGGTTTACTCCATATAATTTATTTCTTCTGATTTCTTTTCTGTCTTTTCAGAAGGTTCCTAATCTCAACATTTAAAATTCTGTCTCCAAAACCTATTGCTATATGACTATACAGCTTTTACTCCAGTATGACATGTAGTCACATGTGTCTTGAATCATATAGTCAATATTTTCATCCTCTCAACATAAGCAGGATAGAGTTTCCCCTATTGAGAAATCTCTTTAGTTTCTCCATTTTTCATCCACCTATGTTCTTCAAAAAGGATATATCATTTCTAGAAATGCTTCTGCTTTTCAAATGGGAGAAAAAAAAGTGGAATTTTTTTGACTTGGGATATGCAAAATTTACCTGAACAAAAATTTCTTTTTAATTCTCTACATTTCTCCAGAGTCTCATGGCTATTTCTCAATATTCTTGAGACTATTCCTCTGCCCTACCAGTCTCTGTAATTTTGTTGTATCACAAAAGCTGAAGGTGGTTGAAGAGCAAGTGAAGTGAGAGATTTGGTATGATAATATTATACGGAGCTTGTGGTAAAATAAGGGGTACAACAAAAGCGGGAATATAAAATCTGGGTAAGTTATCATATTTGGATATCAGTTGTATAAACAGCAGAAGTTTATTTCTTCTTCATTTATAGACCAATGTGTAAGGAATACAGGATGCTTCTGTCTTGTTTCAATATCTCAGATTGAAGTCTAGTTGGATACCATAGCTAGGAAATGAGAAGAGAGGTGCATACTAGAAATTAAATACTTTTAGCTTGAGGTGACATGTGTTGTCCTTCTTCAAAACACATTAGTGAAACTAGTCAAGTGCCTTTTCCTAACTATGATGAATGTGGGAGTGAAGTCTGCATGTGTCACAATAGGGTTGCTGAATAAAATACAGGATGCCCAGTTAAATTTGAATTTCACACACAAAAACGTTTTATTATGAAAATGGGAAATGCACAGAAAAATGAATCCTTTGTTTATCTTAAATTCAAATTTAAGTTTGATAATGTGGCTACTCTATCCACAAGTCAAGGAGAACAGGATATTGACAAACAGTTTGAAAATATTCAAATTTGCTTATGTCTGCCACAGCCCATTTTTCTCACAACACGCTGTTTGGTTCACTTTCTTTCTCACATATTGAACACACTCACTGCCTCCCCATGAAAAAGAACCCAGATCCTGTCTACTCATAGTTCAAAAGTCCTGGATACTGTAAGAGGTGCAGATGTCTGGTTGCTAAACCTGCCTATCACATCCAGAAGTCAAGGAGAAAATTCTTTGTAAATAAAATTGTTATATACCACTTTGTCTCTTTGTTTTGTCTGGTTGCCATGACTCAGACCTCCAGTATTATGTTGAATAAAAGTGGTGAGAGCGGACATCCTTGTCTTGTTCTCAGTCTTAGAGGAAAAATTCTTAGCTTTTCACTGTTAAGTATGAGGTTGGCTGTGGGCTTGTTGTATGTTGTCTTTATTATGTTGAGGTATGTACCCTCTATACCCATTTTGTTGAGAGTTTTTATCATGAATGGATGTTGAATTTTGTCATATGCTTTTTCAGCATGTATTGAAATGATTATGTATTTTTTTATCCTTTTTGTTAATGTGGTATATGATGTTTATTGATTTATGAATATTTTGCCATCATCCTTGCATTCTCCAGAATAAACCCCATTTGGTCATGAGAGTCATCTTATTGATGTATTTTAAAATTTGGTTTGCTAATATTTTGTTGAAGATTTTGAATCATGTTCATCAGGGATCTTAGTTTATACTTTTTGTGTGTGTGTGTGTGGTGTTTGATTTTTGGTATTACAGTGATGCTGTCCTCATAGAATGAGTTTGGAAGTATTTCCTCCTCTTCTTTTTGGAATACTTTAAGAAAGATGGTATTAGCTCTTTAAATGTTTGGTAGAATTCAGCTGTGAAGCCATCTCATTCTGGATTTTGTTTTTGGGAGTTTATTTGATTACCAATTTGATTTCATTGCTGGTAATTGTTCTGTTCAGATTTTTTGTTTCTTCCTGGATCAGTCTTGGAAGGTTATATTTTTCCAGGAAGTTGTCCATTTCTTCTAGGTTTTCCAATTTATTGGTATATAAATTTTCAAAGAATTAATACTTTGTAATTCTGTGGTATCTGTTGTAATAATTTCGTCTTCATTTCTGATTCTGTTTATGTGTATACTTTTTTCTTGATAAGTCTGGCTATGGATTTATCTATTTTGTTTATTTTCTTAGAGAACCAGCTCCTGCTTTCATTGCTTTTTTTCAATTGTCTTGTTCTTCTCAATTTTTTTTTATTTCTGCTCTGATCTTTGTTATGTCCTTCCTTCTACTAACTTTGGGCTTCATTTGTTCTTCTTTTTCTTGTTTCTTTAACTGTGAGTTTTAGACTGTTTATTTGGGATTGTTCTTGTTTCTTAAGATAGGCCTTATTGCCATGTACTTGCCTTTTATCTGCCTTCCTAGCATCCCACAGACTTTGAGATGAGTTTTTCTTCTCATTTGTCCTCATGTATTGCCGGATTTCTGTTTTAATTTGTTCATTGATCCATTGATTATTCAGAAGCATGTTGTGTAGCCTCCATGTGTTTGTGGGTTTTTTTTTTTTCATGTAATTGATTTCTGGTTTCCTACCATTTTGATCAGTAAAATTAAAATTGTATCAAGTATCTGTCAGAATTTATTGAAGCTCTTTTTGTGTCCTAATATGTCATCTATTCTGAAGAACATTCCATGTGCACTTGAGAAAAATGTATATCCTGCTTCTTTTGGTTGGAATGTTCTGTAGATGTCTGTTAGGTCCATTTGATCTAATGTATTATTCAGGGCTTCTGTTCCTTATTTATTTTCTATCTGTTTGATCTGTCTATTAGGCTGACTGGTATGTTAAAACTCTCCTAAGATGTAAATGTTACATTCTATTTCCCCCTTTAATTCTGTTAGTGTTTGTTTTACATATTTCAGTGCTATGTTGGGTGCATAGATATTTATAATGGTTATGTCCTCCTGTTGGACTGACCCTTTTATCATTATGTAATGTCCTCTTTTGTCTCTTGTTACTTTGTTTTGAAATCTATTTTGTCTGATATAAGTACTGTTCCTCCTGTTTTGTTCTCCTTGTTGTTTGCATAAAATATCTTTGTTCATCCCTTAACTTTTAGTCTGTGTAGTGTATGTCTTTGGGTCTGAAATGAGTCTCTTGTAGGCTGCTTAAGATTGGTCTTTTTTTAATCCATTCTGCCTCTCTGTCTTTTGATTGATGCATTCAGTCCATTTATGTTAAGGTAATTATTGATAGGTATGTACTTACTGCCATTTAAATGATTGCTTTATGGTTGTTTTTACAGCTCCTTTCAGTTCCTTTCTTCCTCTCATATACTCTTTTCTTGTTATTTGATGGTTTTCTTTAAAGTTTTGATTAAACTTCTCTTTTAGTTTTTTTTGTTTATCTATTATAGGCTTTTGTGGTTACCAAATGTTCAAGAATAACTTCCTTAGTATGTAATAGTCTATATTAAGTTGCTGATTGCTCTGTTTCAAACACAATCTAAAAGTACTTTTTTCTTCTTTTTCCTCCTCCATACTTTATATATTAGGTATCATAATCTGCACTTTTTGTGTATCCCTTGACTGATTTTGTATATAGTTGATTTTGCTTCTTTTGTTTTATTTGAATTTTGTGTTGCTTGGTAATTGATTGGTCTACTACCTTTACTGTGGATTTATTTCCACTGGTGAAAGCTGTTTAGTCTTAGGAATATTTCCATCTACAGCAATCCCTTTAACATATCCTGTAATGTTGCTTTAGTTTTTATAAATTCTTTGAGCCTTTTTAAATCTCAAAATTGTAAACACTGCTTCAAATTTAAATGATAATCTTGTTGGGTAGAGGATTCTTAGTTGAAGGTCTTTCAGCTTGATACATTAAATATTTCATACCACTCCCGTCTGGTCGGTAAAGTTTCTGCTCAGATGTCTGCTGATAGTCTGATTGGGTTCTTTTGTAAGTAATCTTTTTTCTCTTTCTGTCTGTACTTCCATTACCTGAATGTGTATTTTCTTCCCCAGACTGGGGAAGTTTCAACAATTATTACCTCAGAGAGACTTTCTATCCCCTTGTCTCTGTCTTCTCCTTCTGGTAACCCTATTATTCAAATATTTTTTCATTTGGATTGGTCACAATCTTATTCTTTCATTCCTGGAGATTCTTTTTTTCTCTCTGTTCCTCACTTCACTGTGTTGCAGTTTTCTAATTTCCATCTCATTGACGTTTCCCTTTACTTGCAGCAGTCTACTAAAATTCATTCCCTATATTATGTTTTATTTCAGCTACTGTTTTCATCAACTATGAGTGGCTTTTTTTTCAGCTCTTCTGTTTGTTAACATCCTTCCTGAGATCTTCAGTACTTTTGTGCAAATCAGTAAGCATGTTTGACTTTTACTTTGAAATCTTTATCAAGAAGTTGGTATCTCTGTTTCATTTAACCTTTTTTCTGTTGTCTTGTCCTGTACTTTTTGTTCAGAACATAGTCCTCTGTCTCCTGAGTTTGTTAGGGTTTTTATGTTTCTTCCTTTTTATTAGATGGATTTGTTATGTTTCCTTGCTTTTCTTTTTTTTTTTTAAGGTATTATTGATATACACTGTTATGATGGTATCACATGAAAAAACAATGTGGTTACTACATTTACCCAAATTATCAAGTCCCCACCAATACCCCAATAAAGTCACTGTACATCAGTGTAGAAAGATTCCACAGATTCACTGTTTGCCTTCTCTGTGCTACACTGTGTTCCCCGTGATCCCCCACATCATGTGTAGTAAACATAATACCCCCGAATCTCCTTCTCCCACCGTCCCCACCAAACCTCCCACACCCCTCCCCTTTGGTAACCACTAGTTACTTCTTGGAGTCTCTGAGTCTCCTGCTATTTTGTTCCTTTAGTTTTGCTGCGTTGTTATACTCCACAAATGAGGGAAATCATTTGGCATTTGTCTTTCCCTGCCTGGATTATTTCACTGAGCATAATATACTCCAGCTCCATCTATGTTGTTGCAAATGGTAGGATTTGTTTTCCTCTTATGGCTGAATAGTATTCTATTGTGTATATGTACCACCTCTTCTTTATCCATGCATCTACTGATGGACACTTAGGTTGCTTCCATATCTTGGCTATTGTAAAAAGTGCTGCGATAAACATACGGGTCATATGTCTTTTTCAATCTGAGATGTTGTATTCTTTGGGTAGATTCCAAGGAGTGGGATTCCTGGGTCAAATGGTATTTCTATTTTTAGTTTATTGAGGAACCTCCATATTGCTTTCCACAATGGTTGAACTAGCTTACATTCCCACCAGCAGTGTAGGAGGGTTCCACTTTCTCCACATCATCGCCAGCATTTCTTGTTCTTAGTCTTTTAGATGGTGGCCATCCTTACTGGTGTGAGGTGATATCTCATTGTGGATTTAATTTGCATTTCCCTGATGATTATTGATGTGGAACATCTTTTCATGTGTCTGTTGCCCATCCGAAATTCTTCTTTGGAGAACTGTCCCTTCATATCCTCTGCCCATTTTTTAATCGGGTTATTTGCTTTTTGGGTGTTGAGGCATGTAAGTTCTTTATATATTTTGGATGTTAACCCCCTGTTGGGTATGTCATTTACAAATATATTCTCCCAAACTGTTGGATGCCTTTTTGTTATGTTGATGGTGTCCTTTGCCATACAGAAACGTTTTAGTTTGATGTAGTCCCATGGGTTCATTTTTGCTTTTGTTTCCCTTGCTCAAGGAGATGCGTTCAGGAAGAAGTTGCTCATGCTTATATTCAGGATATTTTTGCCTGTGTTGTCTTCTAAGAGTTTTATGGTTTCATGACTTACACTCAGGTCCTTGATCCATTTCAAATTTAATTTTGTGTATGGGGTTAAGCAATCCAGTTTCATTCTCTTGCATGTAGCTGTCCAGTTTTGCCGACACCAGCTGTTGAAGAGGCTGTCATTTCCCCATTGTACGTCCATGGCTCCTTTATCATATATTAATTGTCCATATATGGTTGGGTTTATATCAGGGCTCTGTAGTCTGTTCCATTGGTCTATGGGTCTGTTCTTGTGTCAGTACCAACTTTTCTTGAGTACTGTGGCTTTGTAGTAAAGCTTGAAGTTGGGGAGCATAATCCCCCCGATTTATTCCTCCTTCTCAGGATTGCTTTGGCTATTCGGGGTCTTTTGTAATTCCATATGAATTTTAGAATGATTTCCTCTTGTTCGTTGGAAAATGCTGTTGGTATTTTGACAAGAATTGCATTGAATCTGTAGATTGCTTTAGGCAGGATGGCCATTTTGACAATATTAATTCTTCCTATCCATTAACACGGGATGTGTTTCCATTTATTGGTTTCTTCTTTAATTTCTCTCATGAGTGTCTTGTAGTTTTCAGAGTATAGGTCTTTCACTTCCTTGATTAGGTTTATTCCTATGTATTTTATTCTTTTTGATGCAACTGTGGATGAAATTGTTTTCCTGATTTCTCTCTCTGCTATGTCATTCTTCGTGTATAGGAATGCCACAGATTTCTATGTATTAATTTTGTATCCCACATCTTTGCTGAATTCAGATATTAGATCTAATAGTTTTGGAGTGGATTCTTTAGGGTTTTTTATGTATAATATCATGTCATTTGTGAACAGGGACAGTTTAACTTCCCCTTGCCAATCTGGATGCCTTTTATTTCTCTGTGTTGTCTGATTTCTGTGACTAGGACCTCTAGTACTATATTGAATAGAAGTGGGGAGAGTGGGCATCCTTGTCTTGTTCCCAATCATAAAAGAAAAGCTTTCAGCTTCTCACTGTTAAGTGTAATGTTGGCTGTGCGTTTGTCATATATGTCCTTTACTGTATTGAGGTACTTGCCCTTTATACCCATTTTCTTGAGAGTTTTTATCATGAATGGATGTTGAATTTTGTCAAATGCTTTTTCAGCATCTATGGAGATGATCATGTGGTTTTTGTCCTTTTTGTTGATGTGGTGGATGATGTTGATGGATTTTCGAATGTTTTACCATCCTTACATCCTTGCAATAAATCCTACTTGATCAAGGTGTATGATCCTTTTGATGTATTTTTGATTTCGGTTGGCTAATATTTTGTTGAGTTTTTTTGCATCTATGTTCATCATGGATATTGGTCTGTAGTTTTCTTTTTTTGTGGTGTCTTTGCCTGTTTTTGGTATTAGAGTGATGCTGGCCTCATAGAATGAGTTTGAAAGTATTCCCTCTTCTTCTACTCCTTGGAAAACTTTAAATAGGTTGGGTATTAAGTCTTCACTAAATGTTTGATAAAATTCAGCGATGAAGCCATCTGGTCCAGTCGTTTTGTTCTTAGGTAGTTTTTTGATTACCCGTTCAATTTCGTTGCTGGTAATTTATGTGTTCAGATTTTCTGTTTCTTTCTGGGTCAGCCTTGGAAGGTTGTATTTTCCTAGAAAATTGTTCATTTCTTCTACGTTATCCAGTTTGTTAGCATACAATTTTTCATAGTATTCTCTCATAATTGTTTGTATTTCTGTGGTGTCTGTAGTGATTTTTCCTTTCTCACTTCTGATTCTGTTTATGTGAGTAGACTTTTTTTCTTGATAAGTCTGGCTAGCGGTTTTTCTATCTTGTTTATTTTCTCGAAAAACCAGATCTTGCTTTCGTTGATCCTTTCTATTGTCTTATTCTTCTCAATTTTATTTATTTCTGCTCTAATCTTTATTATGTCCTCGTTCTACTGACTTTGGGTCTCATTCCTTGTCTCTTTCTGTGTGGTCTTTTCTTCTTCCTCAGGTATAGGTGGTCTGTTTTGCAGTGTTCATGTCTTTTTCAGGTTTCGGTGTATTTGTTTTTTTCTTCCCTTATGTATTTTTGGACGGAGGTTTCCACCTTGCTTTCCAACTTTGTTGTCTTTTTCTCCATCTACCCCACAATCAAGATTTTTTAAACATGTGAACCAGTTACAATCTCCAAGATGTTAAGGTATGTCTGGTGAGTTGTTTCTGAAAGTTTGCTTCTGAGAAAAAGGGGGATTTGGAAATTTTACCTATCATTGAACCCTAATCTGGAAAGTGACAGTTACCAAAAGTTCCATATTTCCACAAGAAGACTAGTTTCTGGTTTAGTACATGCTTTGAGAAATGTTTTCCAGTTAATATTATTTGATTTTCAGCATTAGAACTGAAACCATTTAAAAATTACTCTATTTTATAGCAGATTTTCATAGATTGCTAAAATCATGCTTTTCCTTTATTATATTGATTTGGGCTTAATAAAATTGATTCTGAGATAAGATTAAAAGAAGATCCTTTATATTCTTGACAGTTATGTTAAATTATGTGCAATTGTAAGGACTTACTTACTGTGTATTACTTCCCATATCTGAGTCTATTGTTGAGTTTTCTATTCTATAACATTGATTTTTCTCCCCTAGTGTATCAACAGTTTCACATTGTGCAAATTATGGTGTATTTCTTACATCTGAAAAAGCTTGTATCCCTTTATTCCTTTTTTTTGAGAATTACATGTTAAGTTTTACATGTGCATTTTCCACCCAGCTTGATGGTTTACAAAAATAGCTTTGTATTTGTTCCTGGAATTAGGATCATATGTAGATTAGTATAGTAAACTTATCTGTATGAATTGATTTTTTTATGTGAGGATTACCATTTTTATTCATTCAAGGATTTGTTATGAATATGTCAATTTTTAAAGATTTTTATTTAAATATGCACATTTTAAAATTAATTTTAATGCATTATTTTATTCTTTTAAGTGCAATACTTAGTTCTGCATTTTCTCTGAACCAGAAATCAAGTGTTTTTATAATCAGTTCTTTCCATTCTCATTAGTAAAAGTTTCACTTTTTGTAATATTATCAATGATTTCTTAGGTTTTCCAATTATACAACTCTATTCTATACCTGGATAACAAAACATTTTCAACTGCCTCTTAACCTTTTATGCACTCTTTTAGTGTCTTATTGCTGCTATAATAAATTTCCACAGTTTTATTGAATTAAATTAAGTAAAACTATTCTATTGTAGTTCTGGAGGTTAGTCACATAAAATGTTCACATTGGGCTAAAATAAGTTGTTGATAGGCATGAATTCTTTTCTGGAGGCTCTAGGAAATAATCTATCCTCTTTTCTTTCCCAGCTTCTTGAGGCTACCAGATTCCTTGGCTCATTGTCAGTTTTCCTTCTCAAAGTCAGCAATGGTCAGTGCGGTGTTTCTCATGCTGTTTCATTTTAACACTAACTCGTCCTCCAGTTTTCACATTTAAAGGACCCTTGTAATTGCTATGGGTTCACCCAGGTATTCCAAAATTTTCTCCTTATTCTAAGATTAATGGAATAGGAACATTATTTCCATTTCAACTCTAATTTTTCTTGCATGTAACATATTCATATGTTCCAGTGATTATAACTTAATCTTGGGGGGGGGCGTTTAATTTTCCTGTCGCATCCAATATTATTTTCTCTTTTCTATTTATGCTGTTAGGTAAATCCTATCAATGTTAAAATTCTGGTGTGAAAGTGGCATTCTATTATGTTTTGTTCATATATATATGTGTGTAATAAAATACAAGGACATTTTACAATCAATTTTGTTATAAGCACTATATAAGTAAAAACTGGGTGTTGACTTTTAATGAATATAACTTCAGTATCTATAAAATAATCATATGTTTTTTCTCCCCTAATTTCTTAATGTGAAAGTTTTATTGCTAGGTTTCCTTATATTTTATTTCAAGCAAGACATCTATATTATCTTGTAATACTATTTCAAAGAGCTGTTGGATGTTTTGTTAATTTTGAGATTTTTGCATTAATATTTATAGGTAAGACTTACCTGTTTCCTTTCTGGTGCTATCTTGGTTTTGATAACAAAATACACTTACTTTTAAATAGAATTTATAAGCAAACCTTGCATTTCTATTCTGCATATTTGTGTAATTATTGATGCTAGTATAGCACGAGTTATAATATAACTTAAATGTGTGGTAGAATTCACCTGTAAAATAATCTAGGTGTCCATGTGAAAGTTAACTTTGACAATTATTTTTCCATTTTTTCTATGGGAGTTATCTGAATTTTTAAAATCTTTTTTATGTTATTTTGTATGATTTATAGTCAATTACTAAATCATACAATTTATTCAAGATTTTCAAATCTTCAGCATATCTAAAATGAGCTCTAATGTATTTCTCAGTGGTAAACAATCAACAACAGTCTCACCTATACTGCATTTCTGTATATAATATCACCTTAAAATTCAGGACATCCCAATAACTGAGATCCTTACTTACCAAGTCCTATCTATTTAGTGAGACTGTTCTGCTGAGCATAGTTCTCTTTTATTATAATAAGTAATGAATTTTTTATCCTTTTATTTCAGGGACTTAGAATTGGTCTCCACATTCTTCGACATGTGGATTAAGTTTTATAAAGTGCTAAGAATTTAAATGAAATACAGTGTCAATGGATGATGATGTCACCATTGAATAACTGAATTATAAAAAGTAACTGCAATTGTTTTCTATGGTAAAGGAAGTATATTCTGGTTAGACATGGTCTCTTTGAGCATGATGATTTTTTGGTAGCATGAAGTTCAAGGATTCAGGATTTTCAGGGGCATCAAAGGTTTATATCATACGTAAATGTTAATTTTTTCCTGATGATATTGTTTATTGGTTGGCAAATGAAAGTATGTTTGTTAAAGTAAGTTCATATCTCATTGACTTTCAGAAGATAGAGGCCGATACTGATTTATATTTTCATTAAAGCACATTTACTAAACCACGTTGTCATTGATTGATTGAACAGTTTTAAACTGTTCTAGTGAGGACTTGTCACCATGGCTATAGTACAGTAATCCTTTCCTAATTTAATAGCACATTTTTTTTCTCAGTCACTCCTTTTGGTGTTACAGGACAAATCAGGTATTGTATAGATCTTCACCATTTTTAATTCTTTTTGTAGGTGATGTTTCTGGTGACTTTTAATAATCAGTTTGTGTATCACTCAGCATGTTTTCACGCCATTTTTAAAAAGAGTTAATTTTTTGGCCACTTTAGGTTCAGAGAAAAATTGAACGTTCAGAGATCTCTCATATCCCACCTGCCCCCACTCATGCATACCCTCTCCCATTATCAGCATCCTCCACCAAATTAGTACATTTGCTGTAATTGATGAACCTACACTGACATATCATCACCCAGTGTCCATAGTTTACATTAAGGTTTACTTTTGATGTTGAATATTCTGTTGTTTTAGAAAAGTGTATAATGACATGTATCAGTCATTATAGTATATAGTATAGTATGCAGAATAGTTTAGTTAATATAGTATATATATATATATATGGTATAGAATACAGAATAGTTTTAGTGCCCTCCAGGCCTTCTGTGTTTGACTGTTCGCCTCTCCCTCTTTCCCACCCTCTGATCTTTTTACTATCTATAGTTTTGCCTTTTCCAGAATTTCATTCTGTATAGTTGGAATCATACAATGTGTATTCTTTTCAGACTAACTTGCATATAGTAATAGGAATTTAGGTTTCCTCTGTCTTTTCATGGCTTGATATCTCATTCCTTTTTAGAAAAGAATAATATTCCATTGTCTGGATATACCATATTCTGTAGAACGTCTTGGTTGTTTCCAAGTTTTGGAATTATTTGGAATTATGAGTGCCAAAGAAATGAATTATGAGTAATGCTGGCACAAACATTTGTGTGGGTTTTATTTGCACTTAAGTTTTTCACTAATTTTGGGTAGATACCAAGAGGCATGATTGCTGGATTGTATGTTAAGAGTATGATTAGTTTTGTAAGAAACTGTCCAACTACCTTTGAGTGGTTCTACTATTTTGCATTTCCACCAGTGAAAACTGTAGAATTGTTGACCCATAACTCCACCCAAACCTCTGCACTTAAAAGACTTGATTAAACTCTTGAATGTCTTCTAGTAGCATAAGGCTGTACTCAGAATGACCCCAGAACACCATTAAAATACCTAAGAAACCTCAGTACTACCAAGAGAATTTATTTTCTGTATTAACCAATCCTAATGATAGGACCCTGACCACACTTTCTTAGGTTTAAATTAACTTAAAGAGTTTTAACTGTGAATATATATCTTCTACAAATCAGAAGTGTTTTTCTCAAGGATGTGAGGTCCTTTCCTGTGAAGTATAAACATCAAGAAAGATACTTCTATCTCCCTATCTCTATGAGTAGATAGAATACTAACTTCAAGGAACTTTGGTTAGCAAACACAGGTGGCCTAACCACATTTACATAACTTGTTATTTTCACTTCTGTCACTCTTTGTAGCCCTTGCTCTCCTCCTTCTTTCATTATCCCTTTTAAAACCCAGTCAACTCTGCAAATTGGAAGAGTGCGCAGACCTTTCTTATACGGTCTATAATTATTGAATAAAATCTGTTTTCACTGCATTACCTAGTGTTTAGACGTGTTTATCTTTGATGCTGGCAATGAATGTGTACTGTTGCTCCACATCCTTGTCTGCATTTGGTGTTTTCAATGTTCTGGATTTGGTCATTCTAATAAATATGTAGTGGTATCTCATTGTTTCAATTTGCATTTCTGGCAGTGGTCCCCTTGGATATTTCAGCTCATAGATTTCTTCTGCAATTAGTTATAATCCTCTGTATTTGTCAGTCTCTTCAATTTAGGGGCAGTGGTTTGCCCTGTGACCTCACTTTTCTTATTTATGTAAGAATTGTTAATTTTTCAGTTTGCTCAGCTTTTTACTTGTTAGGACAAAGTGGTGACTTCCCAGCTTCTTACATGGTGGACCAATAACCAGATCCTATTTTTTTTTTCTTGAACCACTTGTAGAATACTTTCCCAGTATAGTGGCTTGGCAAAGACATTTTGAATAAGGAAAACAGATATAGAGCACTTGTAATAGAAACAAATATAGATATATAAAATATTACATAAAGGCACTGGAAGACACTCCAGAATCACAGCCCAAGCTTTTGCATGCTTTATCTAAAAATGAAGTCCTTGAGTCCATCTTTGATAGCCATGTTGCCTTTTCTTACAAAACCATGAAAAGGATGTTCATGAAAGGGATGATTAGGAAGGAGTGTGAAAAAGCATCTTAGTAGTATTATAAATACTTGGTGACATTAAAATTATGGAGTCAATGCTCAGCAAAGTTCCAAGAAGTAGGAGAGGCCAAGAGTGTTAAATTCTGAGGGGACACTTTATAAAGATTGGTGACATCAACTTGTGTTATTTCTATGCAGAATGTAATGCAGCACATAGGAAGACTACTTTTTTTTTATTTTGCTATTATTGATATACAATTACATGAGCCACATTATGGTTACTAGACTCCCCCTATTATCAAGTCCCCACCACATACCCCATTGCAGTCACTGTCCATCAGCATAGTAGGATGTTACAGAATCACTACTTTGAAAGACTACTTTTATGTTGAATTTTTGGTGTGGGATATTGTAATGTTTTAGACCTGGGTTAATTCAGAATTCTCTGTAGAAATGAGCCTGTCAGTGTGATTGCTATATATATGCTACTACTCTTTTCAAACCAAAATAGTATAGAATTGATTATTCATTAATTTAGTGGTATATTTATGCAAATATTATTTTAATTGTATTTCTTTAGCATGTTCTATACCTTTTAAATTAATTTAAATTATTTTTTATTAATTTCCAATGTAGTATTTTTTTGAGTGACAGTGTCATATCTGTTGAAATAAGAAAATTTTTCTTTGATTTCATATGAGGTTCATCTAACTCAAAATGTGTCCTAGTGATTCTATGCCCTGGTCTTTTTACATAAAAAGAAATTCAGTATTTGAGAAGTTGAAAGATCATTTATTCTACTCTTTTTAGAAATTATCATTAAAGAACCTATATAAATTCCATCAGTTCCAGGCTTTTATCTCCATTTCATTCTGCAATTTTTATTATGTTTCATAAATGTAAAACATTTGTTTTCCATTTTCCTCCTCTGGCCATTCTCATACTACTAAGTTTGAGATACCCAATCTGCAGTATGGTTTGCTAACTATAATACACTGTAATACAGAAAGATAAAAATAAATTCAATATTAATAACAGAAGTTGCCACTTGAGAAGTTATACATTGAAAACAATTATCTTCCAAATATATTATATAGATAGAATTATTAGAAATCCTCCAATATCCTTTTGGCTGGCCCTATCTTCTTTTGCTTCACAGTCTGTTTGTATTTTGTTAATTTATGTTCTCGCCATGGTCTCAATCTATAGTTATTTTTTGTTGTTTTGAATATTATGCCTATTTATGTGTGCTAAGTAGAAAGTAGGTAGAGGGGGTAATTTTTGACCACTAACTTTCTATTTTAAATAGGAGTCCCTTATTTCCTTAAAATACTCTTACACTTAGAATTCAGTAATATGATGATTCTCTACTTCTCTGATTATTAATTTCAGTTTCTATTATTCCTATTGATCTCTTCTTCCATAGTCACTCTTAAAATATACATACTATGGAAACTTAGATCTTTTATATAATACTCATACTTCACATTTCCTCCTTAGACATTTTTATCTACCAATGATTAAAATACTACATATTTGCTCTTGACTTTACATCTTTACATCCATGTATATACTAAACTCTCTTATAAGCTGCAGATAATCATATACAACTATATAATTATAGACATTTACCAGTATTTCAAATACACACACACATATATATATAATATGTACCTCATATACATATGTGTTTCATTTGTTTCTAATTATGCCATTTAAAATATGGCAGATCTGTGGACCATTTGGAGAATAATATATATGCAAAAACATTTTGTATGTAAATTAGGATTTATCTTCGGAAGTCATGACATATTTGAAGAATTTATACATAAATGCATAAAATCACATAATCATGGAAGACTTTTTAAAAACTTGCTTTTACAGTGCTATTAGGATAACATTCTATTTAATGTACATCTTAGACATTTATTATGTCAAATTATATTTTTTAAAATAGATATTTTCATATTTATTCTACTTTTTGCAACTTTTAGGAAAATTGCTATATTCCCAAATAATCATGATCAAACTCAAATTTCTTCATGTATATGTTTATTGATTATTGCAGATGTGTACTTACATGGCACAACTTAAAATTCATTGAATTTAGAATTCAGTTAGCAATCATTTTCTGCACTATGATTTCATAACCATAATGCACATTATAATATGTAAAGATACATAAATTCAATATCAACAACAAATTGCCACTTTAGAAGTTAACTGTTGAAAACAAAGCTCTCCCAACTATGCTAAAAAAGATATCTAAATCAATAAAAAGGCAATATCTCAGTAAATATGACTAAGCTTATGTTGCAAACAGTGCAGCTTTTGAAACAGGCAAATGAAAGAGCAGAGAGTTCAGAGTATGTGCCTGGAAAATGAATGGTTCTGTAAGAACAAAATTACTGAAAAATAAAGAACAGGAATGGGTATCAAAATACAAATGTATAAATGACTCTCTTTCAGGCAACAAATATATTCAGAATTTCAGTTTTGATGAATTTTTGGTAGAAAATATATTTAGATATGTTTATCATTATTTAATAAAATATGAGCATTGTCACATAAAGTATCCTTAGAAGAAGACTCTAGACTGCTATGTACTTTCATAAGACATGCTTAATTTAAGTAAACTACAACATTGATGGGGATCTTTTTAATAGAAACATTATAAGCAAGGGATAGGTTACTAATTACTTATTTGAATATCAATCTTGAGAAAGTAATTCACCTATATAAATATTAATGTAAGTGTCCCTGCCTTAATATAAGATTGTTTCTTATTCTGTCATATTAAAGATACATTATGATGATTATAGTTTTTTTAGTATGTCTAAATATAGCAAAAAAGAAAAAAGAAAAATGAAACAGACTAACAAAAACCTGATCTTGTCAGAGTTTTCATTCAGAATAAGATCTTCCATATTTATTATATGTTCATTTTATCTTATAATATTTCAAAACCTGAAGCTGCATTCTGAAAAGTTGGCTTTTTGAAATATTGTAGGGAAAAAAGATGCATACATATTATATGAAGGACAAAATTATATCACAGGATATATGGGATGAAGAAAAAGACTATGCTAGTCATATATATGTTTGTTTAATATAACTTAAAATGCATGTCAAGGTTCTTGAGAATTGATGTTTACTTGTTTAATGCAATTTAAAATTCATTAAATTTAGAATTAACAATGATTGTACTATCATTTAAAAACCATAGTGTACATTAATATAGAAAAGATATATAAATTAAGCATCACATTATTCACATATATATGACTAGAGTAGGGCAGGCAAAACAGTAGATTTAGAAATGTTCCAGTCTTGAGAAAGCTGATATTGAATAGTCACAGTTTAAGTGTAATAAATTTTAGTAAATCTGTTTATTTAGATGATTAATATATGTTTCTAAATGAGGGAATATATTCAGATTTGGAAAAGAGATTAATAAAGGATTTCTTTAGGAAGTAGAAAAGTCTAAAATTTTCTTTGTGAGGAAGAACTATACTTTCCAAATGTAACTCTTCTTAACACCGGCACCATTATTTATTGCAGTTATTTTCATCACAATGGAAGCAATAGCTAATATTTTAATTAGATTAGTTTTGAAAGATCTAAAATTCTTATCAAGATGGAAGGATACTTGAATTCTGTATCAGAGTTCAGAGACAATATATCTCTAATAATCAGACTTGTTTTCATGATAATTGGCATATTGGTCCTTCATTAAAAAAAATACAGAGAATAAGGATCAAAACCAAAACTTCATTGTCCTTCAAAGTGGTTTCCCCAGTAGGTGTATATAGCCTCTATCAGTCAAAGTATGTGATAGTTATCAACCACACTAAATGGCTCTTTCATTTCTAGGATCCTGTTGTTATGTTTCTAGCTAGTTCTCTGTTCTGCTTGCTGTCCTACCCGGACCACATTCTCAGGTTAAGCACACTTGAGGCTTTCACTGCTTTTACTTTTGCAAGTGTTTTGTGCCCTCTGGTCCAAATCAAGTCAGTCCCTTCCAGTAGCTTTGTTTTTGTTCTATGGCCAGATTTGCCTTGCTATACCCACTAGACTACTGGCCAAGCTGGTTTTGGGCATAAAACTGTTACTAAGCAAGAATATCAAAGATTCTCTCTATTCATATTACAAATTAAGTGGTTTTTCATGAGTGATCACTTTGCAATTTGTTTTTTGTATTTATTCAATTTTCAGAGTCCCAAAATGGTTGTTTCTTTTCAAAACAATTGCCCAACTGAAAGAGGCAGCTATATTGATATTAAAAAACAATGAAGTTCTATTTGCAATATTTTGAGAAGAAGTGATTTTTAAACTTGAATTCTGTATTCTGCTACAATGCACTTAAGAGAGTAGGCAAAATAATAATGGATACTCATTTAAAATATGGTCATCAAATATATTCCAGCAAAATAAGGAACTCTTCCACAGTAAAGATGTGGACAATTTAGAGTGATGATGAAAGGAAATACTAAAATTCAGTGTTTGTCTAAACAGGTTCAATAAATAATATTAACATAAATTTTAATAATAATTTCTGATTTTCACCTAACATGTTTTCAATGTAAATGTTGTTAGGTATGCAAAAGAAGGAGAAATTGATAGTGGTATGAATTTCATGCATTATTCAGATGGAATACCAAAATACAGATTAACTCTAGAAATAAATGTCAAAATATAAATAACATTAAAATTTAAGAGAATAAATGTGTGTTAAATAGGACACAATCAACAATAAAAATAAAAGAATAAATCTTAAAAATATGTATAGGATCTCTAAGTCAAAAATTACAAAAGTAATGAGCAAAGTAAAAAAAAACTAAAGAAATGGGGAGATAATCCATGTTCATAAGTTCAGACTCAATATTGTCAAGATACCAGTTCCCATCTTCATCTGTAGATGAAATAGAATCACAGTAAAAATCTCAGGAAATTACTTTGTGGGTATGACAAACTGATTCTTAAACTTTATATAGAGAAGCAAAAGTTCTAGAATACCCAACACAGTATTGAAGAAAAAGAAGTTGGATTGACACTATCTGACTTTAAACTTCCTATAAAGTATTAGAAATCAAAACAGTGGTATTAGTGAAAGAATAGACAAGTAGATCAACAGAACTGAATAGAGAGCCCAGAAATAGACCTGCGAAATACATCCAACTGATCTTTGACAAAAGGTCAAGGGAAACACAATGGAGAAATAGTAGTCTTTTCAACAAATTATGCTGGAACTGAATATCCATGGGCAAAATAATCAATTTCGACACAGGCTTTATACACTTCACTGATATTAACTAAATGTAAAATGATTGACCTAAATGTCACGTGCAAACCATAAAACTTCTCAAATACAGGTGAAAACTTGATGAGGTGGGTATGATAATGAGTTTTTAGATAGAACATAATCCATGAAAGAAATAATTGGTAAGATGGGCTTCATTAAACATACAAGCTTTTGCTTTTGCAAAAGACAATAGAAAATACTACCATAACCCAAATAAATTGTCATATAGATGGAAAATGGTATAGATAGTGACATTTTAAAGGTTCTAAGTCTTTTCGTGAGTTCATTTAAAAAGATTATTATTTATTGACATCTAATTTACAGATATTTAAATTTAGGAATCCTAATGTTCAGCTACATGAGTTTCAGCTATTATAAAGAACAAGTAACCAACACATAAACAGAATGTTTCCTTTACCTCAGAAAATTCTCTCCTGCCCCATTTCAGTTAATCCCTGTCTCCAGTTTAGGTAAATATTTTCTGATTTCCAACACGATGATTTTTTATGTACTTTGTATAAATATTTCATGCAGTAACTATTTCTTAAATCTGGTTTCTATCATTTAGTACTTGTTTATAATTTATATTTACCTACTGCTATTGTCTATATGTTCAAACATTTTTTTAAATGTTTACCTTTAAATCATTTAATATTTTAACTTAATATTAAAGACTTTTTCTAATAGTTCCAGTAATTTGGAAACCAGTGGGTCTATTTTTTTTTATTAAGGCATCATTGATATACATTATGAAGGTTTCACATGAAAAACATTGGGGTTACTGTATTCACTCATATTATCAAGTCCCCAAACCCCATTGCAGTCACTGTCCATCAGCATAGTAAGATGTCACAGAGTCACTACTGGTATTCTATGTAATACACAGACTTCCCCGTGATCCCCCACACACCATGTGTGCCAATCCAATCATAATGCCCCTCAATCCCCTTCTCCCTCCCTCCCAATCCATCCTTCCCTACACCTCCCCTTTGGTAAATGCTTAGTCCCTTATTGGAGACTATGAGTCTGCTGCTGTTTTGTTCAACCAGTTTTGCTTTTTTGTTACACTCCACAAATGAGGGAAATCATTTGGTACTTGTATTTCTCCACCTGGCTTATTTCACTGAGCATAATACCTTCGAGCCCCATCCAGATTGTTGCAAATGGTAGAATTTGTTTTCTTCTTATGGCTGAATAATATTCCATTGTGTGTATGTACCACATCTTCTTTATCCATTCATCTACTGATGGACACTTAGTTTCCTTCCATATCTTGGCTATTGTAAATAGTGCTGCATTAAACATAGGGGTGCATATGTCTTTTTGAATTTGTGATCTTGTTTTCTTGGGTAAATTCCTAGGAGTGGAACTCCTGGGTCAAATGGTATTTCTATTTTTAGATTTTTGAGGAACCTCCATATTGCTTTCCACAATGGTTGAACTAATTTACCTTCCCTCCAACAGTGTAGGAGGGTTCCCTTTCTCCACATCCTTGCCAGCATTTGTTTCTTGTGTTTTTGAGGTTGGCCATCCTAACTGGTGTGAGGTGATATCTCATTGTTTGTAGTTTTAATTTGCATTTCCCTGATGATTAGCAATGTGGAGAATCTTTTGCAAGTCACTGTTGGCCATTCGAATTTCATCTTTGGAGAAGTGTCTGTTCAGATCCTCTGCCCATTTTTTAATCGGGTTATTCACTTTTTTGGTTTTGAGGCATGTGAGCTCGTTATATATTTTGGATGTTACCCTTTATGTCATTTACAAATATATTCTCCCATACTGTATGATGTCTTTTTGTTCTCCTGATAGTGTCCTTTTCTGCATAGAAACCTTTTCACTTGATGTCATCCCGTTTGTTCATTTTTGCTTTTGTTTCCCTCGCCCGAGGAGATATGTTCATGAGAAAGTTGCTCATGTTTATATTTAAGAGAGTATTCCCCCCAAAATTTTATGGTTTCATGACTTACCTTCAGCTCTTTGATCCATTTCGAGTTTGCTTTTGTGTGTGTAGTTACACAGTAATCCAGTTACATTTTCTAATATATAGCTGTCCACTTTTGCCAACACCAGTTGTTGAAGAAGCTGTCGTTTCCTTATTGTATATCCATGGCTCCTTTATTGTATATTAATTGGCCATATATGTGTAGGTATATATCTGGACTCTCTATTCCATTGATCTATAGGTCTGTTCTTGTGTTAATACCAAATTGTTGTAGTTACTGTGACTTTGTAGTACAGTTTGAAGTCGGGAAGCATTATCCCCCCAGCTTTATTCTTCCTTCTCAAGATTGCTTTGGCTATTCAGGGTCTTCTGTGGTTCCATATGAATTTTAGAACTATTTGCTCTAGTTCATTGAAGAATTCCATTGGTATTTTGATAAGGATTGCATTGAATCTGTAGAATGCTTTAGGCAGGATGGCCATTTTGACAATATTAATTGTTCCTATCAATGAGCATGGGATGAATTTCCATTTATTGGTGTCTTCTTTAGTCTCTCTCATGAGTGTCTTTTAGTTTTCAGGGCATAGGTCTATCACTTCTTTCATTAGGTTTATTCCTAGGTATTTTATTCTTTTTGATGGAATTGTGAATGGAATTGTTTTCCTGATTTCTCTTTCTGCTAGTTCTTCATTAGTATAAAGGAATGCAACAGATTTCTGTATATTGATTTTGTATTCTGCAACTTTGCTGAATTCTGTTATTAGTTCTAGTAGGTTTTTGGTGGAGTCTTTAGGGTTTTTTATGTACAATATCATGTCATCTCAAAATAGTGAAAGTTTAGCTTCTTCCTTACCAATCTGGATGCCTTTTATTTCTTTGTGTTGTCTGTTTGCAATGGCTACAACCTCCAGAATTATGTTGAATGAAAGTGGGAAGAGTGCACAACCTTGTCTTGTTCCCAATCTTAGAGGAACAATTTTCAGCTTTTTGCTGTTAAGTATTATTGTTGTCTGTGAGTTTATCATGTATGGCCTTTATTTTGGTGAGGTACTTCTCCTCTATAACCATTTTGTTAAGAGATTTTATCATGAATAGATGTTGAATTTTTTCAAATGCTTTTTCAGCATCTATGGAGATGATCATGTGATTTTTGTCCTTTTCCTGTTGATGTGGTTTATAATGTTGATGGACTGTTGAATATTGTACCATCCTTGTATCCCTATAAGAAATCCTACTTGATCATGATGGATGATGTTTTTGAGGTATTTTTTATTATGATTTGCTAATATTTTGTTCAGTATTTTTGCATCTAAGTTCATCAGGGATATTGGTCTGTAATTTTCTTTTTCCCTGGTGTCTTTGCCTGGTTTTGGTATTAGAGTGATGCTGGCCTCGTAGAATGAGTTTGGAAGTATTCCCTTCTCTTCTACTTTATGAAAACTTTAAGGAGGATAGGCATGAGGTCTTCTCTAAATATCTGACAAAATTGAGTAGTGAAGCCATGTGGTTCAGGGTTTTGTTCTTAGGTAGTTTTTTGATTACCAGTTAAATTTTGTTGCTGATAATTGGTCTGTTCAGTTTTTCTGTTTCTTTTTTTTTAACGTAAAACATTTTTTATTTTTATTAATGTATTATTGATATACACTCTTATGAAGGTTTCACATGAAAACACAGTGTGGTTACTTCATTTATCCGTACTACCAAGTCCGCACTCATACCCCAATTCAGTTACTGTCAATCAGTGTAGTAAGATGTCACAGGTTCACTGTTTGCCTCCTCTGTGCTACACAGTTTTCCCCATGATTCCCCACACCATGTGTACTAAACATAATACTGCTCAATCGCCATTTCCCTCCCTCCCGCCCAATGCTCCCCCACACATCCCCTTTGGTAACCACTAGTCCCTTCTTGGAGTCTTTGAGTCTGCTACTATTTGGTTCCTTCAGTTTTGCTTCATTGTTATACTTCACAAATGAGGAAAGTCATTTGGCACTTGTCTTTCTCTGCCTGGCTTATTTCACTGAGCATAATAACCTCCAGCTCCATCTATGTTGTTGCAAATGGCAGGATTTGTTTCCCTCTTATGGCTGAATAGTATTCCACTGTGTATATGTACCACCTCTTCTTTATTCATTCAACTACTGATGGACACTTAGGTTGCTTCCATATCTTCGCTATTATAAAAAGTGCTGCAGTAAACATACTGGTACATATGTCTTTTTGAATGAGAGAAGTTGTATTCTTTGGGTAAATTCCAAGGAGTGGGATTCCCGGGTCAAATGGTATTTCTATTTTTAGTTTTTTGAGGACCCTCCATATTGTGTTCTACAATAGTTGAACTAGCTTACTTTCCCACCAGCAGTGTAGGAGGCTTCCCCTTTCTCCACATCATTGCCAGCATTTGTTGTTCTTAGTCTTTTGGATGCTGGCCATCCTTACTGGTGTGAGGTGATATCTCACTGTGGTTTTAATTTGCATTTCCCTGATGTTTAGTGATGTGGAGCATCTTTTCATATGTCTGTTGGCCATCTGAATATCTTCTTTGGAGAACTGTCTCTTCTTATCCTCTGTCCATTTTTTAATCAGGTTATTTGCTTTTTCGGTGTAGAGGCGTGTAAGTTCTTTATATATTTTGGATGTTAACCCCTTTGAAGATATGTCATTTACAAATATGTTACCCATACTGTTGGATGCCTTTTTGTTCTATTGATGGTGTCCTTTGCTGTACAGAAAATTTTTAGTTTGATGTAGTCCCATGGGTTCATTTTTGCTTTTGTTTCCCTTGCTCGAGGAAATGCATTCAGGAAGAAGTCATTCATGCGTAGGAGATTTTTGCCTATGTCGTCTTCTAAGAGTTTTATGGTTTCATGACTTACACTCAGGTCCTTGATCCATTTCGAGTTTCCTTTTGTGTATGGGGTTAAACAATAATCCAGTTTCATTCTCTTGCATGTAGCTGTCCAGTTTTGCAAACACCAGCTGTTGAAGAGGCTGTCTTTTCCCCATTGTATGTCCACGGCTCCTTTATCATATATTAATTGACCATATATGGTTGGGTTTACATCAGGGATCTCTTAGTCTGTTCCATTAGTCTATGGGTCTGTTCTTGTGTCAGTACAATATTGTCTTGAGTTCTGTGGCATTGTAGTAAAGCTTGAAGTTGGGTAGCATAATCCCCCCAGCTTTATTCTTCCTTCTCAGGATTGCTTTGGCTATTCAGGGTCTTTTCTGGTTCATATGAATTTTAGAATGATTTTCTCTTGTTCGTTGAAAAACGCTGTTGGTATTTTGATAGGAATTGCATTGAATCTGTAGATTGCTTTAGGCAGGATGACCATTTTGACAATATTAATTCTTCCGATCCATGAGCACGGGATGTGTTTCCATTTATTGGTATCTTCTTTAATTTCTCTCATGAGTGTCTTGTAGTTTTCAGAGCATATGTATTTCACTTCCTTGGTTTGGTTTAGTCGTAGGTATTTTATTCTTTTTGGTGCAACTTTAAATGGAATTATTTTCCTGATTTCTCTCTCTGCCAGGTCATTGTTAGTGTATAGGAATGCCATAGATTTCTGCACATTAATTTTGTATCCTGCAACTTTGCTGAATTCAGATATTAGATCTAGTAGTTTTGGAGTGGATTCTTTAGGGTTTTTTTATGTACAATATCATGTCATCTGCAAACAGGGACAGGTTGACTTCTTCCCTGCCAATTTGGATGCTTTTTATTTCTTTGTGTTGTCTGATTGCCATGGTAGGCCTTCCAGTACTATGTTGAATAGAAATGGGGAGAGTGGGCATTCTTTTCGTTCCAGATCTTAAAGGAAAATCTTTCATCTTCTCGCTGTTAAGTATAATGTTGGTTGTTGGTTTGTCATCTATAGCCTTTGTTATGTTGAGGTACTTTCCCTCTATAACCATTTTGTTGAGAGTTTTTATCAGGAATGGATGTTGAATTTGTCAAATGCTTTATCAGCATCTGTGGAGATGATCATGTGGTTTTTGTCCTTCTATTTGTAGATGTGGTGGATGATGTTGATGGATTTTCGAAAGTTGTACCATCCTTGCATCCCTGAAATAAATCCTACTTGATCATCATGGATGATCCTTTTGATATACTTCTGAATTTTGTTTGCTAATATTTTATTGAGTATTTTTGCATCTATGTTCATCAGGCATATTGGTCTGTAGTTTTCTTTTTTTGTGATATCTTTGCCCAGTTCTGGTATTAGAGTGATGCTGGCCTCATAGAATGAGTTTGGAAGTACTCCCTCTTCTTCTACTCCTTGAAAAACTTTAAGGAAGATGGATAGTAGGTCTTCACTAAATGTTTGATAAAATTCTGTGGTGAAGCCATCTGGACCAGGTGTTTTGTTCTTAAGTAGATTTTTGATTACCAGTTCAATTTCATTGCTCATAAATCATCTGTTGAGATTTTCTGTTTCTTTCTGGGTCAGTCTTGTAAGGTTGTATTTTCTAGGAAGTTGTCCGTTTCTTCTAGGTCATCCAGTTTGTTAGCATATAATTTTTCATAGTATTCTCTAATAGTTCTTTGTATTTCTGTGCTTTCCATAGTGATTTTTCCTTTCTCATTTCTGATTCTGTTTATGTGAGTAGACTCTTTTTTTCTTGATAAGTCTGGCTAAGGGTTTATCTGTTTTGTTTTTCTCGAAGAACCATCTCTTGCTTTCGTTGATCTTTTCTATTGTTTTATTCTTCTCGATTTTATTTATTTCTGCTCTAACCTTAATTATGTCCCTCCTACTGACTTTGGGTCTCATTTGTTCTTCTTTTTCTAGTTTCATTAATTGTGAGTTTAGACTGCTCGTATGGGAATGTTCTTCTTTCCTGAGGTAGCCTGTATTGCAATATTCTTTCCTCTTAGCACGGCCTTCACTGCCTCCCACAGATTTTGCAGTGTTGCATTATTGTAGTCATTTGTCTCCATATATTGTGTGATCTCTGTTTTTATTTGGTCATTGATCGATTGATTATTTAGGAGCATGTTATTAAGTCTCCATGTGTTTTTGGGATTTTTCATTTTCTTTGCATAATTCATTTCTAGTTTCATTCTTTGTTGTCTGAGAAGCTGGTTGGTACAATTTCAATCTTATTGAATTTACCAAGGCTCTTTTTGTGGCCTAGTATATGATCTATTCTTGAAAATGTTCCATGTGCACTTGAGAAAAATGTGTATTCTGCTGCATTGGGGTGTAGAGTTCTGTAGATGTCTGTTAGGTCCATCTGTTCTAATGTGTTGTTCAGTGCCCCTGTCTCCTTATTTTCTGTCTGGTTGATCTGTCCTTCAGAGTGAGTGGTGTGTTGAAGTCTCCTAGATTGAGTGCATTGCATTCTATTTTCCCCTTTAATTCTGTTAGTATTTCTTTCACATAGGTAGGAGCTCCTGTGTTGGGTGCATAGATATTTATATTGGTTATATCTTGTTGTTGGAGTAACCATTTTATTATTATGCAATGTCCTTCTTTGTCTCTTGTGACTTTCTTTGTTTTGAATTCTATTTTGTCTGATATAAGTACTGCAACTCCTGCTTTTTTTCTGCCCATTAGTTGCATGAAATGTCTTTCTCCATCCCTTCTCTTTTAGTATGTGTATGTCTTTGGGTTTAAAGTGAATCTCTTGTAGGCAGCATATTGATGGGTCTTGTTTTTTTATCCATTCAGTGACTATGTCTTTTGACTGTTGCATTCAGTCCATTTACATTTAAGGTGATTATTTATAGGTATGTACTTATTGGCATTGCAGTCTTCATATTCATGGTTCCCAAAACTTCACAGTTAACTTCCCAACCAACTGAGAGTCTAACAACTCACTTAATATGCTATTACAAACACAATCTAAAGGTTATTTTTTGTTTGTTTGTTTGTTTTTCCCTCCTCCTTTTTCTTCCTTCTCCATTCTGTATATATTAGGTATCATAGTCTATACTGTTTGTCTATCCCTTGATTTACTTTTGGGATAGTTAATTTAATTTTGCATTTTATTAGTAATTAGCTGTTCTATTTTCTTTACTGTGGTTTTATTACCTCTGGGGACAGCTATTAAACTGTGGGAACACTTCCATCTATAGCAGTCCCTCCAAAGTACACCGTAGAGATGGTTTGTGGGAGGTAAATTCTCTCACACTTTTGCTTATTTGGGAATTGTTTAATCCCTCCTTCAAATTTAAATGATAATCATGCTGGATAAAGTAATCTTGGTTCAAGGCCCTTCTGCTTCATTGTATTAAATACATCATGACACTCCCTTCTGGCCAGTAAGGTTTCTGCTCAGAAGTCTGATGATAGCCTGATGGGTTTTCCTTTGTATGTGATCTTGTTTCTCTCTCTGGCTGCTTTTAATAGACTGCCCTTATCCTTGATCTTTGCCATTTTAATTACTATATGTCTTGGTGTTGTCTTCCTTGGGTCCCTTGTGTTGGGAGATCTGCGCACCTCCATGGTCTGAGAGACTATCTCGTTCCCCAGATTGGGGAAGTTTTCAGCAATCACCTCCTCAAAGACACTTTCTATCCCTTTTTCTCTCTCTTCTTCTTCTGGTACCCCTATAATGCAAATATTGTTCTGTTTGGATTTTTCACACTGTTCTCTCAATATTCTTTCATTCGTAGAGATCCTTTTTTCTCTCTGTGCCTCAGCTTCTTTGTATTCCTCTACTCTAGTTTCTGTTTCATTTATCTTCTCCTCCACTGTATCCAGTTTGCTTTTAATACCGTCCATTGTGTTCTTGAATGATTGGATCTCTGACCTTAATTCATTCCTGAGTCCTTGAATATCTTTCTGTACCTCCAGGAGCATGTTAATGATTTTTATTTTGAACTCCCTTTCAGGGAGAGTCATGAGATCCATATCATTTAAATCTTTCTCAGGAGTTGTATTCATAGTTTTACTCTGGAACAGGTTTCTTTGGTATTTCATATTTGTGTATGGCGCCCTCTAGTGCCCAGAAGCTCTACTCTCTGGAGCTCCTCAGCCCATGAAGCAATGTCGGGGATTGTAGGGGAGTGGTATTTTTGCCTTGCGGGAGGAAAGAGCCGTTTCCTGGTTCCTGGCTGCTATGCCTGTCTGCATTGCCTGAACCAATGGGCCGAGGGCACAGCTATAAGCCTCTGTGCTTTGCATTTTTAGTTGCTGTAGACAGATCTTCCCTCTCGCTGGCCTAATGCCAGTGTAGGTTTTCCCCATCAGCATGCCCAGTAGGGCTGCCCAGGAGAAAGGTGCAGTCATCTGCCTGTCACTGAAAGGGTTCTTGGAGCTGTGTATGCAGCCAGGGAGCTGGAGCACCTGAAGATCGTAAAAGCTCCCAATCTGCTGGGCAGAGTGCACCCACACAATTTGGTCTACCTGTCCTTTCTCCTGACCAGTAAACTCTGTGCAATCCATGCCTCTTTAGCAGCGCTCTTGCTAAGGGCTTCCTTGTTAAGAAGTCTCTCAGACTGCCTGCCTTTCTTTTGTCCCAGAGCAGCCGGATATGGATCCCTGCTTTACACAAGCGGCTGGAATCTCAGTCTCCAGGAATTCTGCCTGTCTTAGCTTTCCAATTCCCTACTCACCAGAGTACCATGCAAGCACCATGAAATATAGGTTTGTCCTCCCAGAGAAGATCTCTGGAGTTAGGTATTCAGAAGTGTCAGGCTTCCACTCCCTCCTTGCTCTGTTTCTCTTCCTCCAGACCATGAGCTGGGTTGGGGGAAGGGCTTGAGTCCTGCCTGGTCTCAGCTTTGGTACCTTACCCTGTTCCGTGAGGGCTGCTCTTTTCTCCAGGTGTATGCAGTTTGTTGCAGTCCTCTTTCCTGTTGCTCTTTCCAGAGTAGTTGTATTAGTTATATTTTCATATTATATGTGGTTTTAGGAGGAAGCCTCTGTCTCACCTCTCACGCTGCCATCTTTAACCCAATCTTTCTGTTTCTTTCTGTGTCAGCCTTCGAAATTTGTATTTTTCTAGAAAGTTGTCCGTTTCTTCTAGGGTATCCAGTTTGTTAGCATGTAATTTTTCATAGTATTCTCTAATAATTCTTTGTATTTCTGTGGTGTCCTTGGTGATTTTTCCTTTCTCATATCTGATTCTGTTTACTTGTGTAGAATCTCTTTTTTTCTTGATACGTCTAGCAAGGGATTTATCTATTTTGTTTATTTTCTCAAAGAACCCCCTCCTGTTTCATTGATTCTTTCTGTTGTTTTATTTTTCTTGATTTCATTTATTTCTACTTTGTCCTTGTCCTTGATCTTTGCCAGTATAATTATTATAGGACTTGGTGTTGTCTTCCTTGTGTCCCTTGTGTGGGAGATCTGTGCATTTCCATGACCCGAGAGACTGTTTCCTTCACCAGATTGGTAAGCTTTCAGAAATTGTTTCTTCAAAGATACTTTCTATCCCTTTTCCTCTTCTTCTGGTACCCGTATAATGCGAATATTGTTCCATTTGGATTGTTCACACAGTTCTCTTAATATTTTTTCATTCTTAAAGATCCTTTTATCTGTTTCTGTCTCACCAGCTTTGTATTTCTGTTTTCTGATATGAATTTCATTTACCATCTCCTCTACTTCGTTTAATCTGCTTTTAAATCCCTCCATTATAGGTTTCATTCAAACATTGTATTTTTCAAAGTTTCTATCTCTTTCTTGAACTTCTCCCAGAAATCTTGAATATTTTGCTGTAGCTACATGAGCATGTTTATGATCTTTATTTTGAAATCTTTTTCCGGAAGATTGGTGTGTCCATATTAACTTGGCCGTCTTTCTGGTGTCTGTGTAATTTTGGTTTGTACCAGGTTCTTTTGACAATATTTGTAATAATAACTTGGTGTAGGTGGCTCCGTCTAGTGCCCTGAAGCTCTGGAGGTCCTCAGCAATGGTGGGGGTCGAAGGCAAGTGGTTCTGGTGCCTGCTTGGAGGAAAGAGCTCTTTCTTCCTTCCTGGCTGCAGTGCCTCCCTCCACTGCCAGGGCCAGTGGGACTATCGCACAGAGAGGTGCCTCTATGCTACACCCTTGTATCTTCCATAGGCAGTGCTGCCCTCTGGCTGACCTGGCACGATGGGGGGTGGAAGCAGGTTTACAAGCTGATGCCAGCTAGGAAGAGGGAGCGGCAGGCTGCATATCGCAGTGGGGGCCATCTTACCTGCATTTCCACCCAGTGGGATGGAGTGCCTGAATCTCCTGAAAGTTCCCAACCTGCTTTGATGATTAAACCAGGATAATTTTGTCCACCTGTCCTTTCTCCTTACCAGCAAACTCTATGAAATTCTTGCCCCTTTAGCAGCCTTCTCACTGTTGGTAGTCTACCAGAGTGCCCGCCTTTTGTTCCAGAGCAGCCAGTTGTGGGTACCTGTTCTCAAGTTGCTGGAATCTCATACTCTCCAAGTACTCCCCCTGTCTGAGCTGTCAAACCCTACTAATGTACAGTGCACCATGTAATGTAGGTTCTTGCTTCCAGAGCCGATCTCCAGCACTAGGTGTTAAGAAGTCCTATAGGCCTCCACACCCTCCCCTCTTCATTTCTCTTTGCACCTCTGACCTGGGGTGAGTAAAGGGCTTGGATTGCTCTGAATCGTGGCTTTGGTACTTTACCCTTTTCCTTGAGGTCTACTTTTTCCAGATGTAGGTAGCCTGCCACAGCCTTCATTCCTGTTGCTCTTTCAAGATTAGTTGTATTTACTATATTTTCATATTATTTGTGGTTTTGGGAGGAGGTTTGTGTTTCACTTCTTTTTTCTTAATAGTTTATTTTGGTATCATTAATCTACAAACAAATGTGCAATATGATGGTGATTAAACTACCCCCTTCATCAGGTCCCCCCCACCAACCCCACTACAGTCAGTGTCCATCAGCATAGTGAGATGCTATATAGTCACTACTTGTCTTCTCTGAGTTGTGCAGCCCTCCCCGTGCCCCCCTAACATGACATCTGCTAATCGTAATGCCCCTTTTTCCCCCTTGTCCCTCCCTTCCCACCCATCCTCCCAAGTTCCTTTCCCTTTGGTAACTACTAGTCCGTTCGTGGATTCTGTGAGTCTGCTGCTGTTTTGTTCCTTCAGTTTTTTTTTCTTAGTTCTTATACTCCACATATGAGTGAAATAATTTGGTACTTGTCTTTTTTGGCTTGGCTTATTTCACTGAGCATAGTACCCTCTAGCTCCATCCATGTTGTTGCAAATGGTAGGATTTGTTTTCTTCTTATGGCTGTATAATATTGCATTGTGTATATGTACCACCTCTTCTTTATCCATTCATCTACTGATGGACACTTAGGTTGCTTCCAATTCTTGGCTATTGTAAATAGTGCTGCGATAAACATAGGGGTGCATCTCTCTTTTTCAAATTGGGCTGCTGCATTCTTAGGGTAAATTCCTAGGAGTGGAATTCCTGGGTCAAATGGTATTTCTATTTTGAGTTTTTTGAGGAACCTCCATACTGCTTTCCACAATGGCTGAACTAATTTGCAGTCCCACCAGCAGTGTAGGAGGGTTCCCTTTTCTCCACATCATCGCCAACATTTGTTGTGGTTTGTGTTTTGGATGTTGTCTATCCTCACTGGTATGAGGTGGTATCTCATTGTGGTTTTAATCTGCATTTCCCTGATGATTAGTGATGTGGATGGCCTGATGGCCATCTGAATTTCTTCTTTAGAGAAGTGTCTATTCATGTCCTCTGCCCATTTCTTAATTGGATTATTTGCTTTTTGTTTGTTGAGGTGCGTGAGTTCTTTATATATTTTGGATGTCAACCCTTAATCGTATACGTCATTTAAGAATATATTCTCCCATACTATAGGATGTCTTTTTGTTCTACTGATGGTGTCCTTTGCTGTACAGAAGCTTTTCAGCTTGATATAGTCCCACTTGTTCATTTCAGCTTTTGTTTCCCTTGCCCAGGGAGATATGTTCATGAAGAAGTCACTCATGTTTATGTCTAAGAGCTTTTTGCCTATATTTTTTTCTGAGTTTTATGGTTTCATGACTTACATTCAGGTCTTTGATCCACCTTTACTTTACCTTTGTGTATGGAGTTAGACAGTAGTCCAATTTCATTTACTTACATGTAGCTGTCCAGTTTATCCAATACCAGCTGCTGAAGAGGCCATCATCTCCCCAGTGTATATCCAAGGCACTTTTATCAAATATTAATTGACTGTATAAGTTTGGGTTAATGTTTGGATTTTCTATTCTGTTCCACTGGTCTCTGGGTCTGTTTTTGTGCCAGTACCAAATTGTCTTGATTACTGTGGCTTTGTAGTAGAGTTTGAAGTCAGGGAGCATAATTCCCCCTGTTTTATTCCTCTTTCTCATGATTGCTTTTGCTATTCGGGGTATTTTGTGGTTCCACATGAATTTTAGAATTATTTGTTCCACTTCATTGAAGAATGCTATAGGTATTTTGATAGGGATTGCATTGAATCTGTATATTGCTTTAGGTTACTATGGCCATTTTGACAATATTTATTCTTCCTAGCCAAGAGCATGGGATGAATTTCCATTTGTTAGTGTTCCCTTTAATTTCTCTTAGGAGTGTCTTTTAGTTTTCAGAGTATAGGTCTTTCAGTTCCTTCGTTAGGTTTATTCCTAGGTATTTTATTCTTTTTGATGCAATTGTGAATGGAGTTGTTTTTCTGATTTCTCTTTCTCTTAGTTTATCGTTAGTGTATAGGAAAAAAACAGATTTCTGTGTGTTAGTTTTGTATCGTGCAACTTTGCTGAATTCAGGTATTAGTTCTAGTAGTTTTGGAGTGGAGTTCTTAGGGTTTTTTATGTACAGTATCATGTCATCTGCAAATAGTGACAATTTGATTTCTTCTTTACCAATCTGGATGCCTTGTATGTCCTTGTTTTGTCTGATTGCCGTGGCTAGGACCTCCAGTACTATATTGAATAACAGTGGAGAGAGTGGGCATCCCTGTCTTGTTCCCAATCTTAGATGAAAAGGTTTCAGCTTCTCGCTGTTCAGTATGGTCTTAGCTGTGGTTTGTAATATATAGCCTTTATGATGTTGAGGTACTTGCCACCTATACCTATTGTGTTGAGAGTTTTAAACATGAATGGATGCTGAATTTTTGTCAAATGCTTTTTCAGTATCTATGGAGATGATCATGTGGTTTTTGTTCTTCTTTGTGTTGATGTGGTGGATGATGATGGATTTTCGAATGTTGTACCATCCTTGCATCCCTGGGATGAATCCCACTTGATCATGGTGTATGATCCTCTTGATGTTTTATTGAATACGGTTTGCTAATATTTTGTTGAGTATTTTGCATCCACGTCATCAGTGATATTGGTCTGTAGTTTTCTTTTTTGGTGAGGTTTTTGCCAGGTTTTGGTATTAGAGTGATGCTGGCTTCATAGAATGAGTTTGGAAGTATTCCCTCCTCTTCTATTTTTTGGAAAATTTTAAGGATAGTGGGTGTTATTTCTTCTCTATGTGTCTGGTAGATTTCCGAGGTGAATCCATCAGGTCTGGGGGTTTTGTTCTTGTGTAATTTTTTTATTACCACTTCAATTTCATTGCTGGTGATTGGTCTGTTTACTTTATCTGTTTCTTGTTTGGTCAGTTTTGGAACGTTGTATTTTTCTAAGAAGTTCTACATTTCTTCTAGGTTTTCTAGCTTGTTAGCATATAGATTCTCATAATATTCTCTTAATATTCCTGTAGGATCCGTCGTGATTTTTCCTTTCTCATTTCTGATTCTGTTTATGTGTGTAGATTCTCTTTTTCTCTTAATGAGTCTGGCTGGGTGTTTATCTATTTTGTTTATTTTTTCAAAGAACCTGCTGTTGGTTTCATTGACTTTTTCTATTGTTTTATTCTTCTCAATTTTATTTATTTCTTCTCTGATCTTTATTATGTCCCTCCTTCTGGTGACTTTGGGCCTCATTTGATCTTCTTTTTCCAATTTCAGTAATTGTGTCTTTAGACTATTCATTGGGATTGTTCTTCTTTCTTTAGATAGGCCTGGATTGCAATATACTTTCCTCTTAGAACTGCCTTTGCCGTGTCCCACAGAAGTTGTGGCTTTGTGTTGTTGTTGTCATTTGTCTCCATATATTCTTTGATTTCTGTTTTGATTTGGTCCATAACCCATTGATTAATTAGGAGAGTGTTGTTAAGTCTCCATGTATTTGTGAGCCTTTTTGATTTCTTTCTAAAATTTATTTCTAGTTTTATACCTTGGTGATCTGAGAAGTTGTTTGGTAGGATTTCAATATTTTTGAAATTACTGAGGTTCTTTTTGTGGCCTAGTATGTGGTCTATTCTGGAAAATATTCCATGTGCACTTGTGAAGAGTGTGTATCGTGTTGCTTTTAGGTGTAGATTTCTGTAGATGTCTGTTAGGTCCGTCTGTTCTAGTGTGCTGTTCAGTGCCTCTGTGTCTTTACTTATTTTCTGTCTGGTTGATCTGACCTTTGGAGTGAGTGGTGTGTTGAAGTCTCCTAAAATGAATGCATTGCTGTCTATTTCCTCCTTTAATTCTGTTAGTATTTGTTTCACATATGCCGGCGCTCCTGTGTTTCGTGCATATATATTTATAATGGCTATCTCTTCTTGTTGGATTGACCCCTTTATCATTATGTAATGTCCTTCCTTATCTCTTGCTACTTTCTTCATTTTGAAGTCTATTTTGTCTGATACAAGTACTGCAACACCTGCTTTTTTCTCCTTGTTGTTTGCATGAAATATCTTTTTCCATCCCTTCACTTTTGCGTTTGAGGTGAGTTTCTGGTAGGCAGCATATAGATAGGTCTTGCTTTTTTATCCATTCTGTTACTCTGTGTCTTTTGATTGGTGCATTCAGTCCATTTACATTTAGGGTGATTATCGATAGGTATATACTTATTGCCATTGCTGGCTTTAGATTTGTGGTTACCCAAGGTTCAGGGGTTGCTTCCTAACTATCTAACCGTCTAACTTAACTTTCTTGTTAAGTTATTGTAAACACAGTCTGATGTTTCTTCATTTCTCTCCCTTCTTGTTTTTCTTGCTCCATTCTTTATATACTAGGTGTTTTATTCTTTGCCTTTAGTTAGTGTTTGAATGGTCTGCTTTCTTTTCTTTGATTTTATTTTCTCTCCTGACATCTTTTTAACCTTTGGAGTGCTTCCCTCTAGAGAAGTTCTTTTAAGATGTCCTTTAGAGGTTTTTTATGGGAGGCAAATTCTCTCAGCTTTCGCTTGTCTGGAAATTGTTTAATCCCTCCGTCATATTTAAATGATAATCGTGCTGCATACAATATTCTTTGTTCGAGGCCCTTCTGTTTCATTACGTTAAATAAATCATGACATTCTCTTCTAGCCTGTAAGGTTTCTGTTGAGAAGTCTGATATTAGTCTGCTGGGTTTTCCTTTGAAGGTGATCTTTTTTCTTTCTCTTGCTGCCTTTAATGCTCTGTCTTTTTCTTTGATCTTTGCCATTTTAATTATTATGTGTCTTGGTGTTGTCATCCTTGGATCCCTTGTGTGGAGAGATCTGTGTTCTTCCATGGACTGCGAGACTATTTCCTTCCCCAGCATGGGGAAGTTTTCAGCAATTATTTCTTCAAAGGCACTTTCCATCCCTTTTTCTCTCTCTTCTTCCTCTCCTATTCCTATAATGTGAATATTTGTCCGTTTGGATTGGTCACACAGTTCTCTTAATATTCTTTCATTCCTAGCGATCCTTTTATCTTTCTCTGCCTCAGCTGCTCTGTATTCCTGTTCTCTGATTTCTGTTCCATTAACAGTCTCTTGCATCTCATCCAGTCTGCTGCTAAGCCCGTCAATGGCTTGTCTCATTTCTGCATTGTCTTTCTTGACTTCCCTCACTTCCTCACTCAGCTCTCGCATATTTCTCTGTATATCCATCAGCATGGTTATGGCTGTTATTCTGAATTCTTTTTCAGGAAGATTCTGCATTTCTTTCCCTTCAGGTTCCCTCTCAGGTGTTGTGTGGGTCTGGGTGATTTTTGTCTGTACCATATTCCTCTGTCTTTTCATGTCGATAGAAGTGGTCTCTGGTAGGTGCCACGTGTGTCTGTTGGGCTCTTTAAGACTTAAAAGAGAAACAAACAAAAAAATCAAACAAAAACATAAACAAACAAGCAAAGAAAGAAGGAAGCGAAAGAAAAGAGAAAAAGAAGAAAGAAAGAAAAGAAAAAAAGAAAGGGGAAACAAACAAAAAATAATACCCACCCGGACTGGATTTTGTAAGGATGCTGTAGGTGTCGCTGTTGCTCCACTATTCCACAGCCGCAGCCATGCTGCTCTTTGTATTTCTGGCCAGGGCTGGAGCGAATGGGAGGCTGTTGTTCTCTGTATGAAGTTTTAATGTGGCTGCTACCTTTTCTCAGTCACCAGCCAACGGGTCCGAAATTCCTCAGGTCTCCCAGCCCGCTGGGCTGAGCGTGCCGGGTTGATGGTGTTCCCTTGCTGGGCTCCCGTCTCTCCAAGACCGCTATAAACAGCGAACGCTTTTCTCTTGTCCTGGGGCGCTGGCTGCATGGACCCTGGCATGTTCCCAGCTCAAAACCTGCACCTTCTGCCTCTCCAATGTCCAATGCACCACGCCATGTGTGTCAGTGCTCCCGGTGCAGATCACCAGTGCCGGTTATTTTGTGGGCCTGTTCTTCCACTCCATCCCGTCTCTGGATCCTCTCCTCCCGCTTGGGCGCTTGGGTGTGTGAGTGCTCAGGTCCTGCCGGTCGCGGCTCTGTATCTTACCTGCCTCTTGGGGTGCCAAGTCCTCTCAGGTGTAGCTGCACGCTGTGCGCTTTCCTGAGTATTCTGGTCTCTCTTTTAGGAATAGTTGTATTTGCTGTATTTTATTAGATTTATATAGTTTTGGGAGGAAATTTCCACCACCCTGCTCAGGCCGCCATCTTCCCGGAACTCTCTGTGTTTCACTTCTTATGCTGCCATTTTTAGGTCAATCAGCGTCCACCTGTATGTGTATTTATATTGACTTTTTTTCCCCTATTGTATGTGGTTAACATTTTCTTAGTTCTTTACTATTTTCATTGCTTTTGATTATATGCCAGATATCACATATAAAGGAAAAATGGAGAATTCATTAAATTTATTTTTCTTTGGAAAAGTATGCACACCTATCTATATCATCCTTTTTATATGAGAAAGTAACATGGTGGGCCAATCAGATATTTACTTGACCTGGTTTCTTTGTAGCTTTATTTTTACTAAGTTCAACATTTTCATTAAAAATTTTGAAGAACTTTACTTCACTTTAAGCAGGGACTTGAGTTTTTGTAGTGGTGAGATTCCCCAGAACTCTGTACTCTACATCCAGGCTGCTGTATACTTTAGATAAAAGCTATTCTTAATTTTAAAATATCATTGCGGTTTATAACATGGCAACTAGACTTTCGAGTTCTTGGTGAATTCTGTTTACACAGAGACATACCTTGAACTTGCTGGCCCTTTTATGAAATCTTAGTGTACCTGGAAGGGATATCTCTAATTTCTCCTCTCTGATCCTCATCCTTCAGATTAGGTGAAAGTTCCATGGGCATCAGAGACAGTTTTGCTCAACTTTCTTGACAAACTTCAATCCTTTAAATGGCCACAGCCTTGTATTCAGTAAAGCTTCCCACATATCTTTTAGGGGAAATCTCTCCTAGCTAGGTCTCCTGCAGTTTCCAGCCTACACAAGTTACACCAATGCTGTGGAATGGCCAGTTTAGGCAAGTTGGCTGGAGTGCTGGCTCACTGTGCAGTTATGTTCCCTTGTGATTCAAATCATCCCTCAACTCTGTCACGGTGTTAAAAGTTGTGTTGATTTCTCTTTAACACTGTTTATGTTGCGGTGATTTCTCTTGAACACTTCTTTTCCCGTTGATCTTCCTGGCTTAAAAACTGCCATCAGTTGCTTATATAAAGGTGTGGTATTGTTTAAAACCCGATTCAGTTTTTTTTAAGTTTGTTTTTGTTTTTAAATACTTATTACCATGATTCTTTTTAGGTACTGAGATTTTTGATTTATCTGACTTGTTCTCATCGGTAAGTGAAATGGTAGTTATCAGTGAAATTCCATATTCTAATTGAAAACGGATGACCATGAAATTTATAATTATTCTTTAGGTTAAACTTAGTTCTGAAGTATAAGAAAGGACACCCCTGAATTACAAAGGATAGCAGAAAAATTCACTGCCATCTGTTTAATGATATGAGCCATGATCACTTCACTCCCTCGTGTATATCAAGTGTAATAAAATAAAGTCATGCTGCCTAATGCACAGATGATTTCTCTATAGATGAATGATTTCCAATTCAATAATGTGCAAAATCAACTTCCCTCATATTGAGCATAGAAAATATCCATTAAATCTATGCTATGTAGCAAGTGTCTAAGGGACTGGATCAAAAGATAACCTTATACATAAAGATTTAAGAAAGAAAACAATAATTCCCACCACAGATATTCAGTAGTTAGCTAATTATATTCTAGACATTCAAAAAGATGAAATATTTTAAAAGAATTCTTTGGTCTTTAACAATAATTGAATATTTAAAAATATTTAAATAAAATATTTAAAATAAGTTGAATATTTTTAAAGAATGTTGAAAATTTCTTCACTGGAATTATGTTTGTCATGTACGCTTTTTATTGTGATTAGCTAGACAATGCTGTGGACAGCAGACAAGCAGAAAAATTGGGCTTTTAATCCTCTTTCAACTCCTTCTGTAGTCAAATTCTTTCTAAGATCATGGTGAACCTACCAAAAGCACTTCTTGAATGTTCAATGCAGTTGTGGTTTCTGTTACTTTTGGTTGAATTGTTCCTGAAATAGGACTAAGTTTCTCAATCTTTTAATTGGTAAAAAGTTTCATTTAGTGTCTATGTCAATGTAGTATCAATGCTTACCTATTTGAATCATTAGTTTATTTAGTGTTGTACTGTTAGAGTAATATAATATGTATATAGCTTTACATGTTTGTGTAATTTTTATTGTAATCAAATTTAAGCCATTATTCATGTCCAAGTAAATTTTTAAGCCAATTTAAAGAGTATTAGTCATGTTTCAAATTTCTCAAATTTTGTGTTATAATAATGATATCATTTTTCTATTCGATATCTTTTAAACTGAAAAGTATATTCTATATTACCCCAGGTTAATCAAATCATAATTTATGTATTACATTCAAATATTTGGTTGATAATATGTTGTTTCTACTTTTTTCAAAATATTACCTTATAAGCTAACCTAAGTAAAATAAAAGGTAAATTTTCATGAAAGTAATCAGATTAAGTTGAATTTTATAAAATTCATGGCCAAAATATTATCTATATAATTTCATCTGGACCTAGAAATTAGATAATTTTAAAGAACCAAATAACCAATTGATCTTTGTTGGATGCTTGCTATGCTAGCTATGTTATGGCAAAGAAAAATGTAATAGAAAAAGTAAGCAATACGTTTTCACATATATATATATGTATGCTTTTTTCTGTGTGAAAAGAGCACTGTGAACTGTTTTATTTATCCTATAAAATAAAAGTGGCCAACATTTTTGCATATATATTTATATGATATATATATAATTTGATTCCATATGTAATATAAAATTATATACTATGTAATATGTGAAGTGCATATATAATACAGCTCTGGGTATCCAAAGACTAAATTAAGAACCTAAAAAACATTTCAATAGAAACAATTTTAGTTATACAAAACTAATATTCTAGGACTAGAAATATTCTTTCACTGTGGCCTGTGTTTTAAATGAAACTACTATGGAAATTACTTTATTGAAGCTATCACAAGAACATGCCCAATACCCTGCACAACCCTTTTGTGTTATTTCTGTCATCTGTAATTTGAATCATGGCAAACAGTGTCATTTATGAGACTAGATCTCTATGGAACAGATAAATATCCAGTTGGATTCCAGTAGCATGTTTATGTTTACTCTGCAACTTTGAGTGAGAATGGCTAATTTGATCTTCATATCATAACTTGGGATTTTCTGACAAACTTATTTAAGAATTATGAAAAGATAAAGACACTGGCAGTTCATATGTGGTTCCATGTTCTAGCTGACACTGTACAAATCAGGATGTATTTGAAATCATATATTATCTATATCTTTTTAGATTGAAATTTATAGTTATTTTCTTCACCATCACACTTCACACTTACTAGTAATTAGCTTGATTATAAGCATGCTTACTAAAGGTTATGAAAATCCATATAGTGTGAAAAGAAGAAATGTGAGCAAAAAAATCAGTTAATATTTGTAATTAAAAGACCAAATTATTTAGCCCATGACTAGAAATATGTAATGGTGCATTAATTTTGGATTGCATTTTAAGTGTTTTCTAGTAAGTAAGAGAACAAGTTTGATATTGTTGAGATAGTAATTTGAAAACAAATTTAACAAAAATTGATCCTCATGTTGCCAGGCAGCTGCATCTGGGAGGTCCCTCCCTGTGCACCAGGTGAAACCTCAGCTTAAATAGGTGAGTGTTCTTGACTCTGAACAAGAAAGAATTCTCGAGCAGGTCAGAAGAGTGTAGGTAAGAAACAAATTTATTGTAGCGAGAGTAGCAAGAATGGTAGCTGCCTTCCAGGCGACTGAGAACAGGAAAGTGCAGAGGGAAAAAGAAAAAGTTCACTGAACGTTTTGTTGGTATAGGGCAGATTCCCTTGCCATCTCTTAAAGCCAGAGTCATTTGGCATCCTGTGTCTGCTTGGATCTGCACTGTGTGGGGGCTAGCCCTTACCCCCCAAGGATTTGGGGATGCAGAGAATGGGATGGAGTGAGATTATGTTCTGAGAACTTCCCAAAGAAAGGAGATTTTCAGGCAGGGTACTGCAGCTGCAGTTCCATCTGGGTCACCCAGGTAGCGGGAACTTGCAGTCCCAAATCTGAGATCTCAGAAGCCTCTCCTTATCAGGGTAAAATGGAGACTTGGAAATAGAATGAAATAGCAAAAAGACAAAACACAGTAAGTTGAGCAGTAAGAAAGCTTTAAAGGTATGCACTTAGAGAAAAAGTATGGGCATCCTCAGAGGAGAGGTGTGCTAAAGGGCTGGCGGTTTCCTCTTTTAGGGATTTTTCAAAGGGCCAGGGGGTATAGACTTGTAAAGTGGTCTCAAAATGCTTATCTCTGGTGAGAGACATTGTCTTCTATTATCAGTCCTCCAGGTAATTCTGCAAAATTAACCAAAGACAAGAAACTGGTCATTTCCTCTCCATGATAGCAGCTTCCCTCTGGAAACATATCTATCAAGACTGCCCGTCCTGCCCCCAAAGTGGATTAAGTTATTTTCTGTTTGATAAAGAAGATGTTAGGAATCTTACTTCCTAACTTCTTTGTTTTTAAAATGGAACCTTAGCTTTAAGATGGAATCCTTCCTGTTCTTATTATACAATTTATATCTCAGCATTTTTTCATCATAGACAGAAAATGTTAAGTATCCCAGGTCTCTGCCCTACATCATTCAAAAGTGTAATACTGAAAATAGTTCACTAATCCCTAATTTTAATCTAATGTCAACTGCCATTTAAAACTGATGGTATTTATCATATGAAAGGACAAGGTTTGTTTTTTAAATCTATCTAATAGAGAAAACTAATTTTGCATTTTTATATATACCTTCAATAATAGAAGACATTTCCTAAAATTATAAATCCAGAATATTTCAAAGTTTGTCTTATTAAAACTATGTGATAAAAATAGAAGTGACTCAAAACTCTTTAGTTAAATAATAAAACAATGAAAATATTGTGCTGATGCCAAGAAAACTTTCCATTCTACTTCATGGGAATTTTAAAAATTTGCTTCATTAGCTAAACATTTACAAATAATTTTAACAGCGTAAAATCAATTTGTAGTAAAATAACCAACAAGAAATTATGCACAGTATGCACACTGTGCTGACAAAAATAAATAGAAAAAAATATTCTGTGTCCTTGGGCAAATCATCTTTTTTCAGGTAAGTTCATATGTTCCTTCATCTGTGAAAAAATATGATCCAAGAAGTTTGGTCACATACTCTGTAATTACTGGGTTTTAGAAACTAATGGTGAATTCAGTCACTGATTTAGTTGAGCAAACAGATGGTAATCACAAGAACGCATGCTAATTTAAATTAGAAAATTCAGACTTTTGGTGAATTAATCCTATTTTAATTTTAAAGGTATGTGTCTGTATGTGTAGTCAAAATGTAAAACATCTTTACTGACTGAATTACAAACCCTACAATTAATGCCATTTTTTTGTTTTCAGATTTCCTAGTATAGAATATTGCCACATAGTTCATGTACATAATTAATGCCAAAAAATGCAGTATTCAGTCAAAATAGATGAGTTACAGGTAATGGTTCATTCAGATCATTAAAAAACAGTAAAAATTAGTCTTTACTCCCAGTTGTGATCAACAGTACAAGACAAATTTTCTGTAGTTCTTGAAAGTCTACTGGTCCTGCCTTAATTGGTTATTTGGTCAAACATTGTATCATGGTAATTAAAATTAGAACAGATATAACAAATTGCATGTTGAAAGATTATATACTGTGGGTAAAATCGCAATATTTCCAGAATCTCTCACCTGGCTTTAGTGCATCTCTATATCAGTAGATGGTTCCAAGGTGTGGAGAGTATCAATAGGCTATTACAAAGGACAGCAAGGGACCAGAAAGGTGTGGTGGAGTTTTTGGCCAGCTGTGGCAGATAGGTCAAGAGAGACGTGGGTTGACTGCTTGTAAGCAATAAATGGGTTTCTTAAACTTTATTTCTCCCTTTGACTGATTTCAGTTTCAAAGGTATTTTGCCCTGGGGATTTTCCCCTGGAGTTACACCTGGTGGTAGTCGGCAGGACCTTTGAACCCAAAATCTGTCTATGTGGGTGCAACCCTTGGGTGGGCTGCCCCTAGAGATGGTGGGGAGATGCCTGGAACCCCCACTGTGGATAGTGGGGAGGCCCAGTGGCTGCAGTGGTGGAGGGTGCAGCTTCACCTGGGAGCCCCTTATATGTGGGGATTCCAGTTTGGGAGCCCCTAGTGGGGAATAGGTACAGAGTAAAGCACTTCCTAGAGGGTTGGGGCCATCCCTAGAACTGGGGAAGGGTGGAGACACTGGAAGCTGCAGAATTAGCCCTCCATCACATAGAGTACTGCTTAGAGGCCCTGAGTGACCATGCAGCAGCTGGCATTGTAGGATCTTTTCTCCTTGAGATAGTGGAAAATGTAGTCAAGGAGAGAGGGTTATCTAGGAGAGAGAGGATTATCAAGGAAAGAGAGTGTATTTGAGGAGAGAGAGATTTCAGCAGGATAGAGACACACTTCAGCGTAACTTGGAGGAGCTGGGCGATGACCTGTTGGATGACCTTAAGGAAGAGAGAGAGTTACTGAGAAGACGGTCACGCTCCTGGAAGATTCCTTAGTGGCAAGGGGGCATGTGGCAGGAGAAGCCACACTGCAAGAGGCCATGGGGAGGGGGGGGGAAGAGCAGTGGCTTGAGCCCTGGAAATAGTGGAGGAGGTGTCAGGATAGGATGAGGGGGTGGGTCCAAGGGCCCTTCTGTTGTCAAGGCCACTGCCTGAGGTATCAGCTTCTCTTGGATTAAAGGCCTGCCCAGTTGTAAATAAAAAATAAAAGCAAAACAACCACGGGCTCCTCGGGGAAGGAGCTGCCCCCTCCCCAGGTTGTGGAGCACACCATGCTCCACCCCTGTACCCAGGATGAGCTGGTGGACATGAATGTACAGTATAGTCTGAAGCCATTGGAATCTCTGCCTACATGGCTTTTATGTCTCTGGTATATGGGGTTGGAAAACATGGTTATGTAGGGTTCTGAAATGAGTAGACTGGCTTCTGTGATGACTCACCCTTCCCTCTGGCAGCAGTTGCAAAATGCCTGTCATACCTCAGGGAATCAGGCACTTCTGTATTGGTTGACAGCTGCTATCAGGGCAGTTTGGCCTAATCAGAGTGATTTACCATACTTACCCACTAGCTGGAAAACATGCAGAGCTCCAACATTGGGCATGAAAAATATCGTCTAAAATATGAACCCCCAGCGCCCTGATGAGGAAGTGTTCACTGTAAGAATGAGAAATCTGGTGTTCCATACAGCTCCCCCATTGCTCAGTGAGGCTACTCATACTTTAGCAGATCTGGGAGAAGTTTAAACAATAAGAGCATGGAAGGAAGTACTGGCTACGACTGAAAGGAGAGGTGCATAAGGCCCCTTGAAGATCTTGAGGACCCAGATGTAGTTTGATCTGATAAAGGCTGGGGTAGTGAAAGGAAAACTTGATGGGCCACCCAATATGATCCTTTTAGAACTGTGGCACCAGTTAAAACCAGAGCTGCAGTTACATCCACTGAGGTCCAGGACACAGAAGGCGGAGGCAAAGCCTCATGTCTGGCCTGTGTTTGTGCAAAACTTCCTGGGGGACAATAGGTACTTAAACTTTATTTTTCTCTTTGACTTATTTCTTTTTCAAATATATTTTGTCCTGGGATTTTCCCTTGCAGTTACATATATATATATGATGTTGCGAGGTGAAAGTTTGTTTTTAGAGACTCTGGAGTTTTGTGCTGAAGAAGTCCTAACTCCAGAATTTTTACTTTTCTTCTTTCTGTTAGAATAAATATACAATTTTGCTGAATAACAAATTATTATGAAGTTCTTTTTAATAATTTGTGAAGAGAATGGGAAGAGCATATAAATCTGTTCTTTTTATTATGAGGGAAAACACTTCTGTAACTGAACTGTGAGCTGAATTAGCAGAGTTTTTGTTCAATTTTATCTTAGAGTGAATACATTTTTACTAAATATTTTTAATTTGTAAATGTTTTTTATTAGAATGATAATGTATGCTAATTTAGATTTGGATTTTCGTAAGTATTTTCTGGATAATGACTGAGGTTCATCACTTTCAGGAAGATAATTGGCTGTATTTGTTGATAGTAATAAAATTTGAGTGTTAAATTGAAAATTTAAATTTTGGAAAGCATATGTGGCACTCTGTAAGCTGACTACTTTTAAAATTAAAATAAATCATCAGTGATCTTAGCAAACATAATTATTTGTATTGGATTATGAAATATGTCAACATATGAATGTTCTATACAACTCAGTCAACTGATATATTCCAAATGACCAATGCATCATATTGGATAATAATACATATCTTAAAGCTCCATTCAAAGTGCAAGATAGCCCAATAAGTTATAATTAAAAGACCATAAATATTTAATCTATATGGTTCCATATTCCATATTCAATAATTTTGAATAAATCACCACTTGTCAAATTTTATTATCTAAGTATATTCACAATTATGTGGAAAGGCCACTAATATATTTTTTGCTTTTCAAACTATGTAAATTCTCTTTACCCAACTTTATTAAAGTATGATTGGCCACAAATATTGTGGGTATTGGAGTATAAAACCTGATGTTTTGATATATATATATATACACATTATGAATTGGTCAATATAGAAGATATACTTAGCTTTTCATTTTGATCCAGAAATCTCACTCATAGAAATCTATTTCAAAGTTACACTGGCAAAATACAGTACACAAGTTGATCCACATGTCATTATTTGTAATATAATTATCATGTAAATGTAAATATAATGTATTGTGAGAAAAAGCAAATGAGTAAATATGTTGTTGTAGCTGGGATCTTGGATTTTGGCATGGGAGAAAGAAAAAAATACTTAAGTTTAAGGAAAAAAATTCTACTATCTTAAATTTGTATTTGAAGTATCATTGTAAACTCATGAAAACTGATCTTCAAAAATGAGAAACTTTGCCTTTTAACCACAAAACCAGCCTTATTTTGAGGGATATATCTATTTTGAATGTGGATTTATTTAAATATATCTAAATACTGCTTCCCACAAAAAATAACAGTCTCATTTGTGAATTAGTTGGTTTTAAGGCTAGAGCAGGAAACATCCCAGATGAACTTGAAATGTTTTGTGATTACAAAAGCTAGGGTGCTACTAAAGACTAAACGCTTACCAAATTGACTCAGGAAACAACTTGAAGTCATTCCCTAGCCAAAGTTGGGCTATTTTAACATAGGTAAGATTAACTGCAGTGGACTGTATGTAAAATCCTTGAAGGCATAATTTATTTTAAAAAAGAAACAAATAGCTCATTTTCGACACTGGATGATGTGGAACAAGTAAATTAATATTTTCAAAACTAGCTATCAAGGAAAGGAATCAAACATCTGTCCTTACATTCCTGTGGGAATTTTATAAAATTGTTAGTAAGGGAAAGAGTTACAAAAGTACCTGGCTAAAAAAGAAATAATAATAAAACGTTGCAGTTTTTCTCCATGATCAATAAAATGATGAACTTTTAGGCAGTGGTCATCAGTGGTTGCTAATATCTCAAAATATAAAATACTCAAGCATCATGAACATCCTGACAGAAGCACAGAACACATCTATTAAAATATCTTGAAACTGAATCACAATAAGTCTCTAGATCTTGTTGAAAAGGTAATCCTTTCTTCTTTGTATTGCCTTGCTCTTGTGCCAAAGATAAGTTGACCATATTTGTGTGCACTGGTTTGTGGGCTATCTATTCTGTTCCATTCATTTAGATGGGTCTTCTTTCACTATCATACTCTTTTTGACTTCTGTAGCTGTATAAGTCTTAAAATTGGACAATATGAATCCTCCAACTTTGTTCTTCTTTACTATTTTGTTGGCTATTCCAGGTCTTTTATCTTTCCATAGAAATTTTAAATTAGTTTGTTAGTATCTATTAATAGTTTTTGGGGGGATTTTGAATATAATTTCACAAATTTTACTGAACAGGTTGGGTAGAATTGACATCTTAAAAATACTGAATCTGCAAATTTATGAACACAGTATCTCTTGTTTAGATCTTTAATGTCTTCTGAATTTTGTAATATTTTGCATATAAAGTCTATTTATATTGTTAGGTTTATACCAAAGTATTTATTTTAGGGGGAGCTACTTGTATTTTACTTTGCAGTGTTCATTTCTAACATACAGAATGCAATTGATTTGTGAATGTTTATTTTGTGTCCTGGGACCATCCTAAACTAGCTTATTAGTTGTAGAATTTTTTCTTTAGGAGATTCTTTAGGACTTCCTACATAAACATATATATGAAAATAGTAACATTTTTGTCTTTTGAATCTGTGTACATTTTATTTCCTTTCTTTGCTTCATTTTACTAGTTAAAAATACCACCACTATGTTGAATAGTGAGAGCAAACAACCTTGTCATGTTGCTAATAGTAGGAGAAAGGCATTCTGTATTTCACCACTGAATATGTTAGCTGTAGTATCTTGATTGATGCTTTTTTTTAAATCAAATTGAGGAAATTTCCCTCTATTCCTTTTCATTTTTGTTTTCTAAGAGGCTTTATCTTAAATAGATCTTTCATTTCATCAAGGGAGTTTTCTTCATTATAGAAATTATAATGTGATTTCTTTTCTTCTTCTGCCTAGTAATATGGTGGGTGATATTGATTCTCAATAGTTGATCCAGCCTTGCATTCACTGGAATAAAAAACATTTGGTGATAGTAGAAAATTATACATATATATATATATATATATATATATATATATTATTATATATGTATGTTAAGGATTTTGTGTCCATGAAGAGTAATATTGGGCAGTAATATTTATTTATGTTTTTTTCTGTTTCTAGTATCAAATTATAAAATGAAATGCTCTTTCTTCTATTTGATGGCATATTAAATGATATTAAATGTTTTATTATTTTTATGATAAAATAATTTATGTTTTCATTGTTCTTTAAAATAATATTTGCATTTTATAATCATGTTAGAATAATACAAAAGTTAGACTTCTTGAACTTGCCTTTGAGTAATTCACATTTTGGGAAAGATGCACAAAAGATGATTGTTGATGGTTGAAATTTTTTTAGATTTAGGCAGTGGGCATGCTGTGGTTCATTATGCCTGCTTTCTATTTTTTTAAACATATTTAATTTCTTAATACAAATTTTTATTATTCAGCTTCTCATATCATTACCATATACATTTTTATAAATTACTGTTCAGGATTATATCAGGTCACTGAATACTAAATGGCATTTGTTACATATTTGAGTACAAGGTCATTTCTGAAATAATTTTTCACTTTATTACCTTTTTTGAAATTCTTTTCTAAATGTATTCAATACAGTTATGAGGGAAAATCCATATGGCATATGTCATACATTTTTTTCAAAGCCATTCAATTTCTTCTTATGTGCTGTCACTCTTTGAACAAGAATAAACATGACAGATTCATGGTTGGAGAACTCAGGAAAAACAACTTGTCACTTATTCTCAAGATTTTATTTGTGTTTCAGTGCACAGAAGAGACTGAGTGGTTGTGAAGATTTATTAAAATTACTATTAAATGTTACTTGTTTTCTTTGTATTTTAAATATATCACTTTTTAATTGGAAATATTCAAATAATCCTTAATGATTGGAAATATTTATGTAAATCATAATAATATATTTAATTGTTTCTCTTTTTTCCAAATACCTAAACCTATAGCATTATTAAACGATTAGAAATTGAAGAGAATGAGTAAAGGAAGTTGGCCTGTAGTTCTAACTCACTCAGGCAAAAGTTGTTTTTCTTAGAAGACATAAATTAGTTTTTTTTCCATTTTGTTACTCCAAAATACCCACATATTTCAGTGTAGTTATAACAAATGTATAATATTGGATTAAATGACAATAGAAATTAAAAGAAATATTTACATAAGGATATGAAATAAGAGGGAGATTGTTAAAACCAATTGGAATACAGGACTAGGTTAAAAAGAAATGTTTAGCACTTTGCCAATATTTTTATAAGACCAAAACTGCTTTGGTTTTCCTTCATAAATATTGCTTATATATAATTTCCTTTCAAAGTAACAATTTGGAATTGAAAGATTCAGTCGGGAGGCCATGGTATTGACAAATACCCATAAACTATAAAACAATGAATAAATGACCTTTCAGGGAAAAATGAAACTAAATTTTTACAGATGGATCAGGTACTGATATTAAATGTCAGGTTATTGTTTCTTCTTTTTCAGATGTATTACTGCAGGTATCTAATAGCCATTAGTTGTTTTGTGGAATATATAAAGTCAAAAACTATAAATATCAGATAAAATGGAAAACATTTTATTTGTGACTTTTATTTAATGGCTTGACAATATTCCCTGGAAGGAAGAAGGTTTTTTAAATCTGTTTGGTTTTGACTTTGTGGTAAATAATTTCTAAAAACAAACATTTAATCAATATTGCAAGTTTCATCACGTATTTAAAACATTAGTAATTATTAAAATATAAATTAGATAATTATCTTTTGCACATACCCCAGAAACTATTAATATGATTTTACTTGGGGAATATACTGAACATATACTTATTTAATTTAATAAACTTACTTAGCATTAATATTATAGATTATAAAATATAAATCTATTTTCTGGGATCTCTATTATTATTACCATAAGAATCACAAAAGTTTCTAGGATCCATGTGGGACATACATACTATATATAACTGATCAGAATACCCCTAAAACAATATAATATCAAATATATAGTAAGGGATTAAATATATTTGTGAAAATATGAAAATTATAGAGTTACAAATTCTACTTTTAAATTCTTGAAAGCCCCAGAAATCATTTTTGAAACAAAATGTTGTGTGTGTATGTTTATATATGTGTGAGAAAGAGAAAGTCTGTATTTCTTTGGGTTTGCGTGTATGGCATCACCTCTCTACTGTACTTCTGTAAAAGTTTATTTACTGTTTTTACTTTTGACCCAATGGTATACAGTCTAAAGTGACTTTTTAAAAATAGAAGTGATATGTTACTCTCATACTTCACAGCTTTGGCACGTTTAAATCAATTAAAATAAAATCCAAAGTAATTACGGCCAACACATTCTTGCATAAACCAACACTATCTGTTGATAGTAATGCAGAATGTATCAGCTACTTTGGAAATCAGTTTGGCAATTTCTTAGAAAGCTAGACAAAAAGTACCATTTGACATAGCAATTTTTGTTATCTTCTACCCATGGGAAATGAAAATTTACATTTACCCAAAGACAACAACACAATTGTTGATATCATCTTTTCTTAATCACCAAAAAATCTAGGAGAACACAGGTGTCCTTCAACCAGTTAATGGATAAACTAGTACACCTATACAATAGAATATTAAACTGCAATGAATAACTTAAAAACAAACTGTTGAGTCACACAACAACATGGAAGAACGTTAAAAACAGCTTGCTTGAAAGAACTCAGATCTCAAACACATGTATGATTTCATTTATATGGCATTTGGAAAAGGCAAAAGCTGTAGGGATGGGAGAAAGGTCAGTGATTGTTAGGGATCGATAAGTAAGGTCAGGGATTGACTACAATGGGTCAGTTTTATTGTGAACCAAATGTTCTATACAGATATCTATAACTAGTGGTGATTGCAGGTAATCATGGATATGTAGTCTATGCATTTGTCTAATCTCATAGATCTTATACCAAATTTGAATGGATACATATATTTTAAAAAAATCAGTATGTGAGAGTACCAAGGATGAATGGAGACTGTAATTTATGATTGTAAGTGTATTACAAATAATTCACATAACACCTTTAAAGGGTCTTAGGAAGACTGTAGCTGACCAACGTAACTCCAGAAAGCAATGCAGGATACTGAGAGCTAAAGACAAAAAGTACTACAAACACACGCTGTACTTTAGGTGGTATTATTTTCAGAATGTACAGGTTAGCAATTCTAAGACTTAATTGAGTGTAATAGTATTGAACAAATGCATATACATATTATTGTAGGGAATAAGACCCACATTTCTTTCTGTAGCAGGAGTAAGTTACAAAATTAAAAGTAAAGAAAGGGGAAAGGCTCAAACAAATCTTGTGATATAGGACTGGAGTTTGAGGTATCAATATAAATTCATCTTTTCTCAATGTAAACTCATATTTGTATGCATTTATATAGCTATCAATATGAATTCAAGTAGTCCTGCGACCAATAATAGTAATTAGTACACCTTTTGTCAGATCTTGATTTCTAAATACCATTGTCCAATAAAAAAAACTTAAGGGTTTCCTGAGAATGTGATCTAAGGACAGGATAGGGTTAATTCAAAAGAAGCATAGAAACTAGTCTGAATATCAAAGTGGTCAAAGCTAAAACTTCGTGCAGCAAAATAAATAACCATAGTATTGAATTATAGGTTAATGAATGAAATAAATATCCTTAATGTCTTTCGATATATTCTGAATGTGTAAGAAACAACAGCACTCTTCCATTAAGGATAATTTTAATTAGCAAATGTAGAGAACATGAGTAAAATAGAAAACCACCATTAGAATATCATAATAATAATCACTGCTGGCAAGATCCACTGATGGTTGCTGAAATCAGTTGGTGCACAATTAATGAGAGACAGAATTTTTGTATAGTCTCAAAGTATATCCCCTGAAATAAATGTTTATTTATTAAAAAGGAAAAATAGTGTATGTATAATGAAGAAATTAGAAAGTATAGCATTACCAATAATATACTATTACCATGTTTTTTGATATCATGCAGAGAAGGGCAAATCACCTTGTGATATTCTTCCAAGTATTGTATACCCTAACTATAAAAAAAATCAGAGAAAAACAAATTGAGGAAAATAGTGCAAAATATCTGACTAGTACTCTTTACAAATCTTAAGATCATAAAAGTCAAGGATTCTACCCACAAAACTAATTTATAGTGACAGTGATAAAAACAGATAATAAATTTCAAGGGGGAATATTGACTTGGAGTGGGTAGAAGGGAGACTTTTAGGGTGCTGGAAAGGATGTAGTCTGGCTTATGGTTAAATTTTGCATATCTAAAATTAGTCAAATTATATTCTTAGATTTGTGAACTTCAACATTGCATGTTATTCCATAATACTTTAAAACAATGTAGTGAAAGAAAAAAATTGTAAATCATAAATCCAGAGAACCTACAACTCATTTCTCTTGTAATCTTTATCTCCATCTTTCTGATTTGAGGAACCTGTTTTTAAGTAGGAAGAAATGTTACATACATAGCCTTCATGATCTACCACTGTCTATTCAGATTTATTTTCTTCTCTCTCTTACATTATAATTTTCATTTTTTGTGTCAAAAAATGTTTATCAAATACATCTGATATTCCTGTGCCTTTATTAAATGAAAAAAAAATTATTTCATTTAAGAGATAGTTATTAAATATTACTGTAATCCTATTACTGCTCTAGGCACTTGGGATATTGTTCAACTAGATAAACAGTAGTCTTGTAACTTTATATTCTAGTAACAGGAGATAAAAATAATTACAGTAAGAGTGGTGGTATGGTAGTTACTGAATAAATTATTAGCTTAGATGTTGGGGAAAGTCCTCTTTAAAAATGTAATATTTATTTTGAATTCCAAATGGTGAGAGAAAGCCAGTTGACAACAGGTAGAAGAGCAATTCAGGATGCAAGATTGGCTTCTATAAATTTTGAAACAATCTTAGCAAGGCAGAGGAATCGAAAGGCAAGTGGCTGGAGCATAGAGGGAGAAAAGAAAAGTCTGGTAAGAAGTGAGCATTGCTATATATCACGTAGCATTTTGTAAAACAGAGAAAAAAAACTTAAAAAAAAATTCTATGTTTAATTAGAAATCTACTGAACAGTTTTAAGCAGGGAGCAACCATGATCTAATTAATATGCTACTTTAGCCACTGTGTGAAGAAGTTATTTCAGGGTGGAGAGAAAAGAATTAGAGAAACTATAAAAGAGGCTATCGCAGTATGCTAAGCATTAGGTGATGATTGTGTGCCCTGGGGTCATAGTGGAGATGACAAGTGTAAATTTTCCAGCTTTATTTTAGAGGTAGAGTTAACAGGACATATTGATGAATTAGATATAGCGGTAAGGGATACAAAAGATTTAAAAATGCCTAATCTCATGGCTTGAGCAACTCTGTGGATGGCAGTACCATTTATTAAAATGTCTTTTTATGTGATGCTTCCTAATTGTACTTATGATAAGCTCTCATTCATTCATCAAACTGGGCAATATCCCTCCCTATTTAAATTTATGATTATCTTCCTAGTGCTACCTCCTATACCTAAAATATACCTTAAATATCTATTAATGTATTTACTTTACCACTATGTGTATTTTTTAAAATGTTTTTTACTGCAAGGATGAAATCCTCTTGAGGAGAGAGGATATTTAAAAAAAAAATCTCTATCTTCCATGCTTTACAAAATTTCATGAAACATACAAGAGCTATATTGTACAATATAGAAACTACTAGTTACACATATGAGTAATTCAATTTCAGTTTCAGTTGGTTAAAATTAAGTTCCTTTGTTACATTAGCCAGTTTCAAATGCTCAGTAGTCACATGTGGCTAGTGACTGTTATATTTGACAGAGCAAATGTACAACATTTCCATCATTGTCAGTTGAAGAGTGATGTGAAGTAAGTGTCAATGAATGGATGATAAACTGAAATAAAATATAGTTTTTAAATTGTAGCACACCACTATTCTGTACAAAATCTGTAATTACTTTACCAGGTAAATTATAAGTACATATTACCTTATTAAATATGCCCAGTTTTGGTCAACCATGTCCCATTTGTTTATTATACAATCATTAGTTGGTCTACCACGTCTCATTTGTTTATTATAAAAGCTGTTTTTATAAATAATATATGTGTGTGAAAAACTAAATAGCAATTGTAGAAAACACATAATTTAAATGTGGGTATATGTATCTGTGTATTTAGTGAATTTTTCTCTGTGAACTATAATGATAATTGAATTTAAATTTACATATACATATAATTAAAGGAAATGGCAAATCCATCAATTTAGAATATAGAAAGTTCCATATACCTCCATTTGTCATTTTTTATTCTGAAAAATTTAGTTTTTTTCAGATGGAATATTTAGTTTATATTTAATGGAATTATTGAAAGAGCTGACATTATATCTACTATCTTACTTTTTCTTTTAAGCACTTTTGTGTTTCTTTTTTATTTTGTTGTCTGTATTACTCCAATATTGTTTTGTTAGCCTCTTTCTATAAAGTTATTAATTATATAAACTTTTTGTTCTTTTGTAGGTACTCTGGAGATCACTACACACCTTATTTCAGTCCATTACAAAATGCTGCTGTTATTACTTCAGTGATAATAATAGAAATTCATTATGGTTTAACTCCATTTACTGCCCTCTCATTACTATTATTATTTTACACAGTTTATGTTTGTCCAGTAGTCATTCTGTTTATCTTTTTGGTAAACTTTATTCTTTCCTACATGGCATTTTTCTGTCCTGTTACAGAAGAAGGAAGAGTAAATACCCCTCCTCTTTCTGAAGGGTGAAAACATCTTCTGGCATCTCTCATTTCTTTAATAGACATGCCAGAAGGCAAAAGTACAGGTTCAAGAATCTAGAAAATAAAAAACAACAACCACAGATCATGAAAACAGAAACACTGTAATCCAAATACTGGAAGTGACTGACATGTCATATATTTTAATTCTTAATAATATGCTATAGGAAATAGAGGATGAAATGATTAAAATAGATGAGAATATGGAGCATCTCATCAGATAATTGAAATATATAAAATAATCAAATAAAATTATAGAATGTAAAATACAGTATCTAAAGTTAATACTTGTTTAGATAGACATAGCACAATTGAAAGAGCAGAAGGTGGTATTGGAGAATTGGAAGACAAGTTAATAGCCTAATATCTAAACTGAAGTACAAAAAAAATTTTTAAATACAAAAAAGAGCCTTAGAAACCTCAGGGATAAGCCAAAATATTAACCATTTATATAATTAGAGTCCAGAAGAGAAGAGAGATCCAGCCAATGTTTCCCCTCATTGTAAATAAGGACTTCGCAGTTTCAGGACTGGGTATCAGTCCAGCTGAGGCTGAATATACTTTGGCTCACTTTTTGTCCTCCAGGATTAATTAAAGCACTTAACCATTTTCATTCCCTCACAAGAATGCTGATAAACTCATTTCCAGAATTTTTTTTTGATGAAATATTTGTTGTCTAACTTCCTCTAGCTCCTTAGGGAAAAGCAAGCATATAATTAAGACACCCCAAGTCTCTGACAAAAATTCTGATAGTGTATTGGTCAAGAATACAAGGCGTACTTTATATGGTGTACCCTAAAAATTTCACAAGTTCAGAGCAATAATCACTGGTCAAAGGTTAGGTTGTCATGTAACAGAGTCTTAAAATATTTTTTTTCTATTTTAAGCATTATATAAGTGAAAAATACCAACTGAAATTCTATTAGCTATTTATAACTCAGTTAACTAAAATATTACTAACTATATAAATAATTTGTTAAAATATAAAATTGTTGAGAGGTCAAAGAAAGAAGGTGGTATGAGAAGTGAAGCAGAATCCTCTTCTCAAAACTACATAGAACACGAAAATACAGCAAATACAACTAATCCTGAAGGAATGACCAGAGGACTGCAGAACAGACTGCCCACATCTGGGAAAAAGAAAATCTCATAGAAAAGGGTAAAGTAACAACGTCGCAATCTGGTGGGATCCAAGCCCTTCCCCCATCCTAGCTCACAGGGGGGATGAAGAGAATTGGAGTTGGGAGGGTGTAGAAGCCCAGGACTGCTAAATGCCCAGCCATAGAGATCTGCTCCAGCAGCCTGAACTCACCCACATTACATGGTGCTCTGGAGATTAGAGGGGTTGGAGAGCAAAGACAGGCAGAATACTCAGAGACTGAGATTCCAGCCACTTGTGGAGAACAGGTACACACAACCAGCTGCTCCAGGAGAAATGAAAGGTGGGCACTTTGAAAGACTTCCCAACAGCAAGAGGTGTGCTAAAGGGGCAAAGACTGCACAGAGCTTACTGCTAAGGAGAAGTGGCAGGTGGACAAATTGTCCTAGTACACTAAGCCTAGCAGGTTGGGAGCTCTCAGGAGCTTCATACTTTTCATCCCCCTGGATGGCAATGCAACGCCAAGGGCCCTCAATGTGATTGTGATTGGGAGCCTGCTGCTCCTTCCTCCCAGCAGGCACTGGTCCTGCACACCTGCTGCCCCCACCATTGCACCAGGAGAGCAAGAGGGTGGCCTCGCCTATGCCAGCTACAGGAGTGTTAACACAGAGGCTCCTCTCTGCTTGGATGGCCCACTGGACGTGGTAGGGGAGGAAGGCACTACAGCCAGGAAGGCAAGAGCTCTTTCTTCCTGGCAGGCACAAGTTCCACCCGTCTGAGATGCCCATAGGTACAGGTGCTCTGCAGCTCTAGAGAGTAGACCTTCTGGGTTCTAGGGGGCACCTCCTACACAAATCTATTATCCCACAAGAAACACTAAAAAAAAATTACAGAAATTTTGTCCACAGAGAATTTCAAGAAAAAACACAACAAAGAGGGCTAGGTGAAATAAATCACGAATCTTCTTGATGAAGATTTCAAAATAGAAATCATAAACATGCTCATGGAGCTATGGAAAAATATTCAAGATCTCAGGGAGGACTTCAAGAAGGAGAAATATTGAGAAATACAGTATCTGAAATGATACACACAAAGAAGGGATTTAAAAGTAGATTAGATGAGGTAGAAAAGATGGTAAATTAAATAGAACTTAGTAAAAAGGAAAACAAGCTGAGGCACAGAGAGAAAAGGATCTCTAGGAATGAAAAAATAATGAGAATAGTGCAACCAATCCAAACAGAACAATATTCATATTATAGGGGTACCAAAAGAAGAATATAGAGGAAAAGGGATAGAAAGTCTCTTTGAAGAAATAATTGCTGAAAACTTCTCCAATCTGGGGAAGGACATAGTCTCTCAGACCATGGAAGTACACAGATCTCCCTACATAAGGGACCGAAGGAAGACAACACCAAGACACAATAATTAAAATGGCAAATATCAATAAGGACAGAGTATTAAAAACATCCAGAGAGAGAAAAAAGTTCACTTATAAAGGAAAGCCTATCAGGTTATCATCAGACTTCTCAGCAGAAAGCATATAGGCCAGAAGGTAGTGGCATGATATATTTAATGCAATGAAATAGAAGTGCCTCCAACCAAGAATACCTGGCAAGATTATTATTTACATTTGAAGGAGGGATTAAACAATTTCCAGATAAGCAAAACTTGAGGGAATTTTCCACCCACAAACCATCACTACAGTATATCTTAAAGGGACTGCTCTAGATGGAAGTGCTCCTAAGGCTAAATTATTGTCATTAGAGAAAATAAAACCACAGTAGTGGAAGTAGATCAATTACTAACCATATGCAAAATTAGTCAACTACTCACAAAGGTAGTTAAAGGATACACGGAATATAGAATATGACACCTATCATATAAAGAGTAGAGGAGGAAGAAGAAAAAGAAGGGGGAAAAAAACCTTTAGAGTGTGTTGGAAATAGCATAATAAGCAAGTTAAGACAGACTGTTAGATAGCAAGGAACCTATCCTTGAACCTTTGGTAACCACAAATCTAAAGACTATAGTGGCAATAAGTAACATATCTATCAATAATCACCCTACATGTAAATGGAAAATGCACTGATCAAAAGACATGAGTTTCAGAACTGATAAACAAGACCCATCTACATGCTGCCTAAAAGACACTCAAATCAAACCCAAAGACATAGACTAAAAGTGAAGGGATAAAGAAAGTGGTCAGGTCAACAAGAGGATATAACCATTATAAATATCTATGCACCCAACACAGGAGCACTTAAATATGCGAAACAAATACTAACAAGATTTAAAGGGGGAAATAGAATGCAATGATTTCTTTTGGAGACTTCAACACCACTCACGCCAAAGGACAGATCAACATATAGAAAATAAGTAAGGAGACTGAGGCACTGAAAAACACATTAGAACGGATGGACCTAACAGACATCTACAAAACACTCCACCCGAAAGCAGCAAGATATACATTCTTCTCAATTTTACATGGAACATTTTCCAGAATAAAGCACATACTAGAACACAAAAAAAGAGCATCAATAAATTCAAAAAGATGGAAATTGTGCCAACCGGCGTCTCAAATGAGAAATAAAAAATCACTATGGAAACCATGGAAATACAAAGAATTGTTAGAGAATAGTATGAAAAATCATATGCATTCATTTTAGAATTCAACACACCACTCACACCTGTAGATCAACCAGACAAAATGTAAGGAGACAGAGGCACTGAACAACACATTAGAACAAATGGACCTAAGAGACATCTAAAGAACACTCCACTTATTCTTCTCAAGTGTACATGGAATGTTTTCTAAAATAGATGTCATACTAGGCCACAAAAAGAACCTCAGTAAAGTAAAAAAGGTCGAAATTGTGCCAACCAGCACCTCAGACAGCAAAGATATAAAATTAGAAATGAATTATGCAAAGAAAACAAAAAAAACCCACTAACACATGGAGGCTTAAGAACATTCTAAATAATCAATGGGTCAATAACCAAATTAAAATAGAGTTCAGGCAATATATGGAGACAAATGAAAACAAGAACTCAATAGCCCAAAACCTGTGGGATGCAGCAAAGTCAGCTTTAAGAGAAAAGTATATTGCAATGCAGGCTGACCTCATAAAAGAACAATCCCAAATGAGCAGTCTAAACTCACAATTAATGAAATTAGAAAAAGAAGAGGTAAAAGTCAATAGAAGGGACATAATTAAGTGCAGATATAAATAAAATTGAGAACAGTAAAAAAATTGAACAATGAAACCAGGACCTTTTCTTTGAGAAAAAAATAGATAAACCCTATTCAGGTTTTCAAGGAAAAAAGTATGAACACATAAAAATCTGAAATGAGAAAGGAAAAATCAGTATGGACACAATGGAAATACAAAGAATTATTAAATTATACTATATGCAGCAAATTTGATAACCTAGAAGAAATGGAAAACTTTCTAGAATAATACAACCTTCCAAGAATGACCCAGGAAGAAATAAAATCAATACAGAACAATTACCAGAAATAAAATGGAACTGGTAATCAAAAAACTACCTAAGAAACAAAGTTCTGTACTAGATGGCTTCACTGCTGAATTTTATCAAACATTTAGAGACCTAATACCCACCCTCCTTAAAGTTTTCCAAAAAGTAGAAGAGGAGGGAATACTTTCAACCTAACTCTATGAAGCCAGCATCACTCTAATACCAAAACCAGACAGACACCACAAAAGAAAATTACAGACCAATATCCCTGATGAACATAGAGGCAAAAATACTCAACAAAATATTAGCAAACCGAATTCAAAAATACATCAAAAAGATCATCCATCATGATCAAGTAGGATTTATTCCAGGGATGCAAGGATGGTACAACATTTTAAAATCCATCAACATCATCCACCACATCAGCAAAAAGAAGGAGAAAAACCACATGATCGTCTCCATAGATGCTGAAAAAGCATTTGACAAAATTCAACATCCATTCATGATAAAAACTCTCAACAAAATGGGTATAGAGTACATACCTAAACATCATAATGGCCTTTGATGAGAAACCCACAGCCTTTATCATACTTAATACTGAAAAGCTGAAAGTTTTTCTTCTAAGATTGGGAACAAGACAACGATGCCCACTCTCACCACTTTTATTCAACATACTGGATGTCCTAATCATAGCAATCAGACAATGCAAAGAAATAAAAGACATCCAGATTGGTAAGGAAGAAGTTAAACTTTCACTGTTTGCAGATGATATGTCATTGAACATAAAATACCCTAAAGAACCCACCAAAAAGCTACTAGAACTAATTACTGAATTTAGCAAAGTTGCAGGATACAAAATTAATACACAGAAATCTATTGCATTCCTATATACCAATAATGAAATAACAAAAGAGGAATTAGGGGAACAAGTCCGTTTAAAATTGCAACAAAAACTAAAATACCTAGGATTAAACCTAAGCAAGGAGGTGAAATACCTATACTCTGAAAACTACAAGACATTCATGAGAGAAATTAAAGTAGGTACCAATAAATGGAAATCTATTCCATGTTCATGGATAGGAAGAATTAATATTGTCAAAATGGCCATCCTTCCTAAAACAATCTACAGATTCAATGCAATCCCTGTCAAAATACCAACAGCATTCTCCAAGACACTAGAACAAGTAGTTCTAAAGTTTATATTGAGTCATGAAAGAGCCTGAGTAGCCAAGGCAATCCTGAGAAGGGAGAATAAAGCTGGTGGAATTGTGCTCCCCAACTTCAAGCTCTAATACAAAGCCACAATCATCAAGACAATTTGGTACTGGCACAAGAACAGACCCATAGATCAGTGGAACAGAATAGAGAGGCCAGATATAAACCCATATGTATATATCCAATTAGTATATGATAAAGAAGCCATGGATATATAATGGGGTAATGACAGCCTTTGGAACAAATGGTGTTGGCAAAACTGCACAGCTACATGTAAGAGAATGAAATGATCATTTTCCGCTCCATACAAAAGAGTAAATTTCAAGTGGACCAAAGACCTGAAAGTATGTCATGAAACCATAAAACACATAGAAGAAAACATAGGCAAAAATCTCCTGAATATAAACATTAGCAACTTTTCTTGAACACAATTCCATGGGCAAGGGAAACAAAATAAAAAATGAACAAATGGGACCAAATCAAACTTAAAAACTTCTGTACAACAAAGATACCATCAGCAGAACAAAAGGTATTCTATGGTACTGGAGACTGTATTCGTAAATGACCTACCTTAAAAGAGGTTATCATGAAAATGTACAAAGAACTCAGATGCCTCAACACCACAAAGCAACCTGATTTAAAAATGGGCAGAGTATCTGAACAGATACTTCTCCAAAGTAGAAAATTGAATGGCCAACAGCCACTTGAAAAGATGCTCCACATTCCTAATCGTCAGGGAAATGCAAACTAAAACCACAATGAGATATCACCTCACACCAATTAGGATGGCCAGCATCCAAAATACAAGGAACAACAAATGCTGGTGAGTATATGGAGAAAGGGGAACCCTCCTACAATTTGGTGGGAATGTAAATTTGTTCAACCATTGTGGAAAGCAGTATGGAGGTTTCTCAAAAAACTAAAAATAGAAATACCACTTGACCCAGGAGTTCCACTCCTGGGAATTTACCCAAAGAAATCAAGATCTCATATTCAAAAAGACATATGTACCCCTTTGTTTATCATAGCACTATTTACAATAGCCAAGATATGGAAGGAACCTAAGTGTCCATCAGTAGATGAATGGATAAAGAATATGTGGTACATCTACATATTGGAACATTATTCAGCTACTAGAAGAAAACAAATCCTACCATTTGCAACAATATGGATAGAACTAGAGGGTTTTATGCTTAGTGAAATAAACCAGATGGAGAAAGTCAAATACCAAGTGATTTTACTCATTTGTGGAGTCTAATAACAATCAAAACTGAAGGAACAAAACAACAGCAGACTCAGACTCCAAAAAGGGACTAGCAGTTACCAAAAGGACATATTTTGGGTGGGAGAGTGGGGAGGTAGGGTGCAGTATAATTAGCAATCATAACATCATTAGGTCATAGGGAGGGCAGTACAGCACGGAGAATATAAGCAATGACTCATAACATCATACTACCCTGATAGTGACTCCAGTGGTGTGGGGGGAGGATCTTGATTATATGACAGGATGTTGAAACCATAATGTTGTTCATATGAAACCTTCATAATACTGTTTATCATTGACATCCTAATTAAAAAACAAATATATATATATATATATATATATATATATATATATATATATATATATGCGTATGTGTTTAGAGTTCAGGTCAGTAATTTAATTTTTTTACAAAAGCACACAGAGTTCTGAAGTGTCACGATGATGGGTCTCATCGTGGCTTTATCCTCAGAATCCAAGCCTTTGAAATCACTTTAGGAATTCTCTTATCTTTTTTATAAATCCTAAAGATAATCAAAAATTATTTTAAAAACTTTTTATCCTCAACATGAGCTTATTTGCCATTTCTTGATATTGGTCTTCAAGTATGTTCAAAACAGGTCTTTTAGGCAGCCATTTGAGATAAAAGCCACAAAACTCAGTTGCCCCTCTTCATATCTTGAAATTACTTCTTAATTGTGGATTCCTGAATGCTTTTTTGAAAGGTAAAGAGTGGCTGGCCACATTTCTTTTACAAATTTGCTGATTTTTTCTGAATGTACTACCTTGGAGATGCACGCCCTTCAATCTTTATCTTCCTCTGTAAAGAGAATGCCTATAAAAATCTCATTTGATGAAAATGAGAGGCAATTCTGATTCCTTCAGATATTGTAATTTTCAAGGGTTAAAAATTCACATTGCTCCATACAAAGGAGTAGGGAATATTGCTTAAGAACATAGAGACTGTAAGTCAGCATATAATGCAACCCCTGCACTCCACCTATTGATTGTGTGACTGGGCACATTTCTTATCTTCCCCAGGTTTTAGTTTCTCTGAAAAGGACAGAACAATAGTAGCTTATTTCATTGGTTTATTGAGAGAAATAATTTGTTTTAAAATCTCTTAGAATATTGCTTAACAATAAATAATAAAGGATAGTTGTTTTCTTTATATGGTGCATACGTGAAAAGCTGCTGCCTGAATACCAGCAGTGCTTCTCCATAAGTATATATCTTCGTGTGTGTGTGTGTGTCTGTGTGAATCATAATATATTTACCCTTGCTGACAAATAATGAATTCTTACCCTATACCAGGCACTATGCTAAGTGTTTTGCTTTATTTTTTATCCTTAGAGCAAGTGTTTGATCTGGAAACTATTATTATGACGATATTGTATAGGCATAGGGAGCTCAAGTAACTTACTTGTCATATATCTTGAAATAACCTGACCTTAAGACCAGTGCTCAAAACTGCTTCACTGCCTAGGCAATGGAAAGGTCCGTTTATTCAGAAAAGCAGTTGAAGTAATTAAGTGGAGAAATTTGACTTAAGTGTTAAACGGATATCTTAAAAGAAATTTTGTTCTTCTGATGAAAAAAATAAAACATTCAAAATTATAATTTCCCAAGGAGCAAGGATCGGCTTTGTACTTCCTTTGGACCAACTTGGAGAAAATGTAGTTGATAACTGTTTCCTAGTCAAAGCAAGCAAAGTTTGTTTTTTTCACACTTCATCCTATTCATTCATATTGTAACTTCTGGACAAAGGTCTGTTTTTTTATACTTACTCTGTATAAATCATCTTCCAAGGTAAAATAAATTGCTATTCTCTCTCAGCGCATTCTCTTCAGCTTTTCACAACTACTACCTTTTTCAACAGTTTTTTCAACTCTGAACAGCATACTTGACATATATTGGAAAATCAATTGTTTCTCTTAAGTAAAGAGACTTACTGGAAGTAGCATGAAAACCTGCAAATCAGCAAAACACTTTGAAATTTTACACTCTAAAGAGACAGACTTTATTTACCCAGTTAATAACATGGTACTTCATGGTTTCAATCCCTCAGTAACAAAATTGGTTCAGTTGGATTGCATGTTCCTGATACTGACACAGATAAAAGAAAAAGAAAAAAAATGGGGAGTATTATATCTTTCAAGTCAGTATTCACAAATCATTACTGAAGTGCTTTTTCTGGAAAACACATTAAAATTTATCTTAAGAGTTTTAGGAAACTGACATTTTATACTAGAAAAAAATGACACTGATATACATCTCGTAGGTAGTGAAGAAGGAACTGACTTTACATTCATTTGTTCATTCACTCATTTCACTTACTAATTTTTTTTAATATTAAAAGTAAGTTTGGGAAATGATCCCAGCCCTATTTCTTTTTCTGTTAAAATATATTGCCCTAGAATATGATTTTTACATTACGACTTTTCTGATACTTCTGCACATGAAACATAAATGACATAGAGTTGTGGCTAAAGAAGTGCTGTAAAAAGCAAAAAACAAATATTTAGGTCCACTGTTTGCTTGCCATGCAATTAGGTAAGGTGAAAAAATGAGTACACAACAGACCTTTTCTTATGTTTAGTAACATATTAAAAAGATTAGGATGTTACCATAATCCTAATGTAGCATTGTCAAGAAGGAACCCTTAGAATATGAAGTTTAAACCAGCATTTGTGAGTAAAACAAGCAGGAATTAATTATGTATGGCATTGAGCATTTGCCTGAGAAGCCCATTTTTAGAAAAGGCTGGAGAATATGTGGCTGGTGAAGATTTTGGAAAGTTTCACTAAGGCACAGGATTGGGAGTGAACTACAATTAAAGACCTTCATGCAAAGTTTAAGGAGGATGGACTACACTATCAAATAGTCCCAGATTCAAAACTTAGAATGCCCATCTATGGCTTCGTGGAAGGTTAAATTTGTCCTGTAGAGTGTTCTCTGGTAGGTTTTTGTCTATTACTTTCTAAAATGGAATCAGTTGGTCACAAGTCCCATCACAATTGCCATGTTTCTTGCCAGGAGCACCTAGGTATTCACTTAACTTTCTTTTACAATCCATGCAGGGTTATTGCCTCACTTCCTCTTAGTCTTCTAGTTACTTATCTGAATAAAATTAAGAACACTAGAAAAATAACTAAAGTATATACTAAGATTCACAATTTGTCCACTTCAACATTCTTCTGAAAGAGGTTTAGTAAATTGGAAAATAAATTTCCTGTTCATATCATTATGCAATATACATTTAATAGACTAAAACATTTTTAAGCATGTTAGGAGAGAAATACATTATTTAAAAAAGATTTGGACTACTCAGCGATTAGTACATTGCTTGAACTCCTGTGTGATTTTGAGGGAGCTGTAAGACCCTCTGAAACAGAAACTATTTATTTATCTCAGAATGTTGAATAGGAGGTGGGAATATGGCATACACTAGTAGGTACTCAAAAAATAAACTAAAATTTAAATATTTATTTCATTAAATGATTCCCTAAATTTTTTCTTTTTTAACTTGTAGCCACATTACAAAATATTATTTCAGGGCCCATGAAATTAATAGGATAGATTAAATATACTGATAAAGGGAAGTACTTCAGTCTGAAGGAGTCATATCAAGATGGAAATAGTTGATTTACGAGTACAGCGGTGTTCTAAAGTTTAACAGACGGCTGAGGTAGCAAGTGACAACAGAAGTAGGATCTTTGAAATATGTTAGCATTCTCTGAGAAAATGAAGAGAACCTAGCAAAATATTTGACTTCCTAGAACCAGTAAGGATACAGCTATCAGCTATTTTAATTTGAAAAATAAATGGAAGTGTTGCATTGCTATATGGAGAAATTAGAAACCAACATGTTATAAAGACACACCTATTTGAAAATGATGTGATTATAATGGAAGATAATGTTTCATCATTTTCTTATGTAGCTCATTATTTGCAAGTTTGTAATACCTTATAAAAAGAATAATAGAACAGTTTTAAAGAAGGTGATGATGGTATTAAATGAATATGCAATTCAATGTTCCAGTGTTATATATATTATCTGATTGAATCCCCATTGGATACTTTATAAGGTAAGTGTTGTTATCCTCGTTATACAAAGGACAAAATAGAGGTGCAGAAATAAATATGTGCAAATCACTGATTTGGGTAATGGTGGTGCCAGTAGCTACTAAAGCTTTATATCTAAAGGCAATCTTTCCTAAAGCTATTTCACTCCCAAGTGTGTACTAAACAGTAATGCGTGCTTATGTCCACCAGAAGATTTTAGTAGTAAGAGTGATAAAAACCATATGATTTATTAATACAATAGGATGCCACAAACAATGTAAAAAGAACAAACTGATGCTATGTATAATCATGTGGATTTTTAAAGCTGGATAGTGGGTTTAAGAATTTTTCTTATGAAATCTACTTCTGTATGTTTTATTTTTCTCTGACAAATGATGTTTAAAAATCACTTTTTTAAATTATTATTTTTTTGTTGTCTTTGTATTCAAATCTTCCTATCAGTTAATTAACCATTTAAGTTCTTTCTTTCATATCTTCAAATCCTCAAAAATATTTTTGAAAGTCCTTAGTATAAGTAACTAATTTGTGTGTGTGTGTGTGTGTGTGTGTGTATAGATTATATATACATACACTGACATATATGTATACACATAGACACAGACACACTCAATACTGTTCTCTGGCAGCTGTGTCTGGGGAGATCTCTCCCTGCACTGTTAGGCAAAACCTCAACCCAAACGGGAGGGAGCGCTCTTGACTGATAGGGAAAGAATTCCTGATCAAGTCAAACAAGTGCCAGCAAGAAAGGAATTTATTAAAGCAAGAGTAGTAAGCAAATGTCTCCAGCCATGGAGGCAGTAGAGAGCAAGCAATATGCAATTGCAATGTTCCAGTGTTTTATATATATATATATATATATATAGAGAGAGAGAGAGAGAGAGAGAGAGAGAGAGAGTGGGAGGGAGAAACGGAGGGAGAAAAGGGAGAAAAGGAAAGTCTATTGAACTCTTGCTTGGCATAGGGCAAATCCCTTCCCAACTCCTAAAGCCAGGATCACCTACCACCCAATGTCTGCCTGACAGGAATTATATCCCTACCATCTCAGAATTTGGGGGAGCCATAGAGCACTGGGTGGAGTGAGATTACATTGTGAGAACTTTCCAAGACAGAGAAAGGAGACTTTTGGGGAAGACTGCTAAAGAACGTGACTTAATGGCTGTCGTTCCATCCAGGTCACCTAGGTGATGGGACCCTGCAAGTCCCTCCCTGCTCAGAGGATCCTGGATCCATTTCCATACAAGTCTGAAATAAAACAGGCAGAGAGCAAAAGGATTGTATTAAGACTAGAAAGCTGAATGAAACAACAAAGTAACAAAGATAATTCGTCATTGAAAGTAGAGGTTGGGAGTTCTTGTCTTTATCATGAAAAAGCATTCAGAGACAAGCACAATAGGCTTATGAAGCAAGAAAGTTTATTTGATAAGACACCCTCAGATGGAGTGTGGGGGACCTCAGAAGAGGCACACTTAAGGGTTTAGGGTTTTGGGTTTTATAGGGCTGTTTGGGTAGGGATTGGCATAAGGCATGATGTATACAGGTGTTTAATAACTCCTTTGAAGTTTTGTCTTAAGAATTAGGTTATTTATCTTTTATCTGGTTCTCTTGATCCAGATCCTGGCATTTTTTTAATCACATAGGTTGCCTTAAGCTTTGGTCCTCTGTCTCTCATCCTGGTTACAATGTTACTAAATTGATTAAGTATACTAGAATAAGAGAAAGAATAGGATATAGATTAAGTTAAAAGAATAAGCTGGGTTTTTTCACCGGCTAAGTCAATTTTACAATAGCATGACCATTTCCCTGCTTTATCTCAATACCAAGAAATATTTTTGATCCAAATGATATATGTATTTGGTCTTTTATAAATTTTCCCATTACTTTCATGTATGCTGTACCATGAAATAGTAATACTATACTGTGTTTATCAGAGCAATGTTGAGAGAACCTAATCCCTAACTTAATATCCTACCAAATGATTAGAATGTTGCCTGCTCAAATAGCTGAAAATATATTTCACTTTAATTTTAATAATTCACCTCTCATAAGTGAAACTGTGTATTATATGTAAGAGCCATCTTTGTCTCATAGTAAATTTATTGTTTAAAACCATTTTCAGTTTGATATTCACCCACTGAACATTCACCTATTGATTTTTAATTCTTCATCTTTTAATGAAATAATCCATTTTTGTATATATTACAAATGTTTTTTCCAGTTTGCTTTCAAGGGTCCTGGTATGACTTTTCTTTGGCATAAACAAATTTTTTTTTTTTTTTTGTAATTTAAGTATCAAATTTTGCAACCTTAGAATTTTTCTAATTTTTATTTGCTTTTGTCTAGTGAGAAAACCCTTCTGAATTCTGAGATTAAATGTTTTACTATGATTTCTTCACTACTTTTGTTTCTTTTTCTCCTCTGTTTTTCCTTTCCTTTGTCCTCCTCTATTGTTCCTCCTGTTCTTCCTCTTGTTCTATTTCCTTTTCACATTGCTTTAATATAATTAAAATTTACCTTAGTTTCTGGTTTAGATATAGGGAGAAAAAATATATATCCTTTCTGTTAAATTAATATTCAGATGGACTTATATCATTTCTTAAAAATGTTTCATCATTTCCTATTGATCAGAAGCATTAAGTTTATCATACATTAAATAACTTTATACATCTGGAAATATTTAAAACTTAGTTTTTTTAGTTTATTGATCTGTCTATTCATGTAGCAGTATCACAATTTAATTTTTATAGCATTATATATAATACATAATATATGTTATCGGTTAGGAGTACCATTGCTTTATTACTGTCAATTTTCAAAATTTCCCCAGGAATTTTTACTTTGTTCTTTTCTTCCTATATATTTTAGAAATAGCTTTTAAAAATACCTGTGTCTGTCACTTTTATTGAAAGCACATTAGATGTATTGATTAACATAGGGAGATTTGACATTTTTGTTATTTTGAATCTTGTCTATAAACCTGACATATATATGTCTTTGTTCTACTCTACTTTGTATAAGGATATTTTTAAATATTGTATTAATTTTTTATATAGAAATTCTATAATTCTGGTTACATTTATTAATGCTTTATCATTTAAAAAAATTTTTATTAAGGTATTACTGATATACACTCTTATGAATGTTTCACATGAAAAAACAATGTGGTTACTACATTTACCCATATTTTCAAGTCCCCACCCATACCGCAATGCAGTCGCTGTACTTCAGTGTAGTAAGATGCCACAGATTCACTATTTGCCTTCTCTGTGCTGCACTGTCTTCCCACTGATCCCCCACACCATGTGTACTAAACATAATACCCCTCAATCCACATATCCCTCCCTTCCGCCCACCCCTCCCCCACCCCTCCCCTTTGGTAACCACTAGTTCCATCATGGAGTCTTTGAGTCTGCTGCTATTTTGTTTCTACAGTTTTGCTTCGTTGTTATACTACATAAATGAGGGAAATCATTTGGCACTTGTCTTTCTCCGCCTGGCTTATTACACTGAGCATAATATCCTCCAGCTCCATCCATGTTGTTGCAAATGGTAGGATTTGTTTCTTTCTTATGGCTGAATAGTATTCCATTGTGTATATGTACCAACTCTTCTTTATCCATTCATCTACAAATGGACATATAGGTTGCTTCCATATCCTGGCTATTGTAAATAGTGCTGTGATAAACATAGGGGTGCATATGTCTTTTTGAATATGAGAAGTTGTATTCTTTCGATAAATTCCAAGGAGTGGGATTCCTGGGTCAAATGGTATTTGTATTTTTAGTTTTTTGAGGAACCTCCATATCGCTTTCCACAATGGTTGAACTAGCTTACATTCCCACCAGCAGTGTCAGAGGGTTCTCCTTTCTCCACATCCTCACCAGCATTTGTTGTTCTTAGTCTTTTCGATGCTGGCCATCCCTACTGGTGTGAGGTGATATCTCATTGTGGTTTTAATTTGCATTTTCCTGATGTTTAGTGATGTGGAGCATCTTTTCATGTGTCTGTTGGCCATCTGAATTTCTTCTTTGGAGAATTGTCTCTTCATATCCTCTGTCCATTTTTTAATCAGGTTATTTGCTTTTTGGGTGTAGAGGCATTTAAGTTCTTTATATATTTTGGATGTTAACCCCTTGTCAGATATGTCATTTACAAATATATTCTCCCATACTGTAGGATGCCTTTTTGTTCTATTGATGGTGTCCTATGCTGTACAGAAACATTTCAGTTTGATGTAGTCCCATGAGTAAATTTTCCCTTTTGTTTCCCTTGCTCAAGGAGAGGCATTCAGGAAGAAGTCACTCATGTTTATATTCAGGAGATTTTTGCCTATGTTGTCTTCTAAGAGTTTTATGATTTCATGGCTTACATTCAGATCTTTGATCCATTTTGAGTTTACTTTTGTGTATGGGGTTAAACAATAACCCAGTTTCATTGTCTTGAATGTAGCTGTCCATTTTTCTGACACCAGCTGTTGAAGAGGCTGTCATTTCCCCTTTGTGTATCCATGGCTCTTTTATCATATATTAATTGACCATATATGGCTGGGTTTATACCAGGGTCTCTAGTCTGTTCCATTGGTGTATGAGTCTGTTCTTGTGCCAGTACCAAGTTATTTTGATTACTGTGGCTTTGTAGTAGAGTTTGAAGTTGGGGAGCATAATTCCCCCAGCTTTGTTCTTCCTTCTCAGGATTGATTTGGCTATTGGTGTCTTTTGTTGTTCCATATAAATTTTAGAACAATGTTCTCTAGTTCATTGAAGAATGCTGTTGGTATTTTGATAGGAATTGCATTGAATCTGTAGATTGCTGTTGGTAGGATGCCATTTTGACAATATTAATTCTTCCTGTACATGAGCATGGGATGTGTTTCCATTTATTGGTATCTTCTTTAATTTCTCTCATGAGTGTCTTGTAGTTTTCAGTGTATAGGTCTTTCACTCCCTTGGTTAGGTTTATTCCTAAGTATTTTATTCTTTTTGATGCAACTTTGAATGGAATTTTTTTCCTGATTTCTCTCTCTCTTAGTTCATTGTTGCTGTATAGGAATGCCACAGATTTCTACATATTAATTTTGTATCTTGCAACTTTTCTGAATTCAGTTATTAGATCTAGTAGTTTTGGAGTGGATTCTTTAGGGTTTTTTATGTACAATATCATGTCATCTGCAAACAGGGACAGTTTAACTTCTTCCTTGCCAATCTGGATGCCTTTTATTTCTTGGTGTTGTCTGATTGCCATGACTAGGACCTCCAGTACTATGTTGAATAGAAGTGGGGAGAGTGGGCATCCTTGTCTTGTTCCCAATCTTAAAGGAAAAGATTTCAGCTTTTTGCTGTTAAGTATAATGTTGGCTGTGGGTTTGTCATATATGGCCTTTATTATATTGAAGTACTTTCCCTCTATACTCATTTTGTTGAGAGTTTTTATCATGGGTGGATGTTGAATTTTGTCAAATGCTTTTTCAGCATCTATGGAGATGATCATGTGGTTTTTGTCCTTCTTTTTGTTGATGTAGTGGATGATGTTGATGGATTTTTGCATGTTGTACCATCCGTGCATCCCAGGGATGAATCCCACTTGATCACGATGGATGATTTTTTAATGTATTTCTGAACTCGGTTTGCTAATATTTTGTTGAGTGTTTTTGCGTCTATGTTCATCAGGGATATTGGTGAACATTTTCTTTTTTTGCTGTGTCTTTGCCTCATTTTCATATGAGAGTGATGCTGGCCTCATAGAATCAGTTTGGAAGTTTTCCCTCTTCTTCTACTCTTTGAAAAACTTTAAGGAGGATGGTATTAGCTCCTCAGTAAATGTTGATAAAATTCAATGGTGAAGCCATCTGGTCCAGGGGTTTTGTTCTTAGGTAGGTTTTTGATTACCAGTTCAATTTCATTGCTGGTAAGTGGTCTGTTCATATTTTCTGTTTGTTTCTGTGCCATCCTTGGAAGGTTGTATTTTTCTAGAAAGTTGTCCATTTCTTCTGTGTTATCCAGTTTGTTGGCATATAATTTTTAATAGTATTTTCTAATAATTCTTTGTATTTCTGTGCTGTCCGTAGTGATTTTTCCTTTCTCATTTCTGATTCTGTTTATGTGTGTAGACTCTCTTTTTTTCTTGATAAGTCTATGAGTTTATCTATTTTTTTAATATTCTCCAAAAACCAGCTCTTGGTTTCATTGATTCTTTCTATTATTTTTCTAGATTTCATTTATTTCTGCTCTAATCTTTATTATGTCCTTCCTTCTACTGACTTTGGACCTCATTTGTTGTTCATTTTCTAGATTCATTAATTGTGAGTTTAGACTGCTCATATAGGATTTTTCTTCTTTCCTGAAGTAGGCCTGTATTGCAATATACTTTCCTCCTGGCATGGTCTTCGCTGCTTCCCAGAGATTTTGTGGTTTTGAATTATTGTTGTCATTTGTCTCCATATATTGCTTGATCTCTGTTTTTATTTGGTCATTGATCCATTGTTTTTTAGGAGCATGTTGTTAAGCCTCCCTGTGTTTGCGGGGTATTTCATTTTCTTTCCGTAATTTATTTCTAGTTTTACCTTTCTCGTCTGAGAAACTGGTCGGTACAATTTCAATCTTTTTGAATTTACTGAGGCTCTTTTTGTGTCCTAGTACATGATGTATTCTTGAAAATGATCCATGTACCCTTGAGAAGAAGGCGTATTGTGCTGCTTTTGGGTGTAGAGTTCTGTAGATGTCTGTTAGGTCCATCTGTTCTAATGTGTTGTTCAATGCCCCTGTCTCCTTACTTATTTTCTGTCTGGTTGATCTGTCCTTCAGAGTGAGTGGAGTGGTGAAGTCTCCTAGAATGAATGCACTGCATTCTATTTCTCCTTTTAATTCTGTTACTGTTTTTTTCACATATGTAGATGCTCCTGTGTTGGGCACATAGATACTTGTAATGGTTATATCTTCTTGTTGGATTGACCCTTTTATCATTATGTAATTTCTTTTTCTCTTGTGACTTTCTTTGTTTTGAAGTCTATTTTGTCTGATTCAAGTACTGCAACTTCTGCTTTTTTCTCCCTATTAGTTGCATGAAATATCTTTTTCCATCCCTTCACTTTTAGTCTGTGTATGTCTTTGGGTTTAAAGTGAGTCTCTTGTAGGCCGCATATAGATGGATCTTGTTTTTTATCCATTCAGTGACTCTGTGTCTTTTGATTGGTGCATTCAGTCCATTTACACTTAGGGTGACTATTGATAGGTATGCTCTTGTTGCCATTGCAGACTTTAGATTTGTTTTTACCAAAGGTTCAAGGTTAACTGCCTTACTAAGACTCTCATTTAACTCACTTAATATGGTATTACAAACACAATGTAAAGGTTCTTTTTTTTTCTCCTCCTTTTTCTTCCTCCTCCAGTCTTTATATATTATGTATCATATTCTGTACTCTTTTTCTTTCCCTCAATTGACTTTGGGGTTAGTTAATTTTAATTTTGCATTTGCTTAGTAATTAGGTTCTATTTTCTTTATTGTGGTTTTATTACCTCTGGTGACAGCTATTAAACCTTAGGAACACTTCTATCTATATCCGTCCTTCCAAAATACATTGCAGAGATGGTTTGTGGGAAGTAAATTCTCTCAGCTTTTGCTTATCTATAAATCTTTTAATCCCTCCTTCAAATTTAAATGATAATTGTGCGGGATAAAGTAATCTTGGTTCAAGGCCCTTCTGCTTCATTGTATTAAATACATCATGCCGCTCCCTTCTGGCCTGTAAGGTTTCTGCTGAGAAGTCTGATGATAGTCTGATGGGCTTTTGTTTGTATGTGATCTTATTTCTTTCTCTGACTGCTTTTAATAGTCTGTCCTTTTAATGTTTGCCATTTTAATTACTATATTTCTTGATGTTGTCTTCCTTGGGTCCCTTGTGTTGGGAGATCTGAACATCTCTATGTCCTGAGAGACTGTCTCCTCCCCAAGATTGGGGAGGTTTTCAGCATCTACCTCCTCAAAGACACTTTCTATCCCTTTTTCTCTTCTTCTTCTGGTACCCCTTTAATGCGAATATTGTTCCATTTGGATAGGTCACACAGTTCTCTCAGTATTCTTTCGTTCTTAGAGATCCTTTTTTCTCTCTGTGCCTCAGCTTCTTTGTATTCCGCTTCTCTAGTTTCTATTTCAATTATCATCTCCTCCACCGTATCTAATCTGCTTTTAATATCTTCCATTGTGCTCTTCAATGATTGGATCTCTGACCAGAATTCATTCCTGATTTCTTGAATATCTTTTTGTACCTCCATGAGTATGTTAATGATTTTTATTTTAAACTCCCTTTCAGGAAGATTCATGAGATTGATGTCATTTAAATATTTCTCAGGATTTGTATTAATAATTTTACTCTGAACCGGGTTCCTCTGGCATTTCGTACTTGTATATGGTGCCCTGTAGTGCCCAGAAGTTCTACTCTCTGGAGCTGCTCAGCCCCTGAAGCCATGCCTGGGGTCACAGGGAATTGGTATTGGTGCCTGGGGGGAGGAAAGAGCTGTTTCCTGATTTCTGGCTGCTATGCCTGACTCCACTGACTGAACCAGTGGGCCAAGTATACAGGTGTAAGCCTGAATGCTTTGCGTTTTTAGTTGCTGTAGACAGATCTTCCCTCTGGCTGGCCTAATGCCAGGGTAGGGTTTGCCGGTTTGTGAGCCAGGTGGGGCTGGCCAAGAGAAAGGTGCAGTAGGCTGCATATCACAGAGCTGGTCCTTGTATCTGTGTAGCTAGCCAGGAAGCTGGAGCACCTGAAGAATGTGAAAGCTCCCAACCTGCTGAGCATAGTGCACCCACACAATTTTGTCTACCTGTCCTTTCTCCTGAGCAGTAAGCTCTGTGCAATCCATGCCTCTTTAGCAGCGCTCTTGCTAAGGGCTTCCTTATTAGGAAGTCTCTCAGACTGCCTGCCTTTCTTTTGTCCCAGATCAGCCGGATATGGATCCCTGCTTTACACAAGCAGCTGGAATCTCTGTCTATCCAGGAATTCTGCCTGTCTTAGCTTTCCAACTCCCTACTCACCAGAATACCATGCAAGCACCATGAAATATAGGTTTGTCCTCCCAGAGCGGATCTCTGGAGTTATGTATTCAGAAGTGTCTGGCTTCCATTCCCTCCTTGCTCCATTTCTCTTCCTCCCATCCATGAGCTGGGTTGGGGGAAGGGCTTGAGTCCAGCCTGGCCTCAGCTTTGATACCTTACCCTGTTCCATGTGGTCTGCTCTTTTCTCCATGTGTACGCAGTCTGGCACAGGCCTCTTTCCTGTTTCTCTTTCAGGAGTAGTTGTATTAATTATACTTTCATATTATTTGCGGTTTTAGGAGGACGCCTCTGTGTCACCTCTCATGCCGCTATTTTTAATTCACTTTATCATTTTTATTGTAAATAAAAGGTTTTTATTTCTACTTCTTATTGTTTCTATATGAAAGGGTATTGATCCTGAATCGTTTTGTTACTTAAACAGCTAACATCCTCTAGTCACATGATCCTTTTTTGTGTGTTAAGTAGTAGTAATCATTAAAATTTTTCTGTTCTAATTTTTGTGTCTCTCCTTATATTCTCTTGCCAGATGCTGTTGGCTTTCCGGGACATTGTTAAATAATATTATTGATGACTGAAAAACATCTAGTTTCTGAATTCAGTGGTACTCCTAGGATTTCTAATTAAGTAAAATGCTACCATTGTTTTTGATAAATTACATGTTTTCCATTTTTAAAAGGTTTATTTACGTTATTATTGTATAAGGGTTGTTTCTTATCAATAACCTAATGATGGGTATTATAAAAATATCTCTTCAGAATATATAGAAATAGATGAGCATATGATCCTTTTTTCTCCTTAGAATATTTGTTGTTTCTATCTGCTGGTACTCAGTGTTTCTTGATGCCTTTATTTGGGGAAGTTCCCAGCCTTATGATAGCCGTCCCTCACCATATTAGAATCCAGAAGACTTCGTTCTATAATTAGGAGCCATTATAGGCCTATGTCAAGGTTTAGGTCTAGGACCAAAGTTTCATCAATGTACCTATTTCCAGAATCTTTTCAGAAATCAGCAACTTGAGTACTCAGGATCTCTGTAGAATTCATTTTGCAAAAGTACCTAGGTTTTAATATCAACAATGGCAGAAGTATAGTCATCTTTTCAAGCCAATTCATAACATTGCTTTTGGGTATTATACCTGGTAGCTTAACTTCAAGCCTTCTTTCAACTTTCAGTGGATTGCAAGCTACCAAATATTCTTTTCTGTTGAATTGGCCACAGACAATATATATTTATTAGTATTAATTTTTCAATATTTATAAATTGGTCACAGGCATTTATAGAAGCAACTCACTCTTACGATTCTATTGAAGTCTAGAAATGGTCTTCTGGCCTGGTATGGATCTGTCACTTAACATAATTAAAATATGTGATTCATGGCAGCCCGTGGTATGCATTGACAAAGTAACAAAATTACCACCCATGGTTAACTCAAAGAAAGTCCAAATGAAAGCATTTCCCTAGAAAAATTAATACATGAGGAATCCAAGGAATGTGTATGATAAGGTGGTTCCTTCATCTACATTCCTCCTTTTAAAGAGAATGAACATCTCAAATCTCCTATTTCTCTGCTCAAGTAAAAGACTAAGCCATTTCATTTTTTTTATTTTACTACATGTAAAAAATTACTCATCAATTATATCTTCTTGGATGATATACCTGAAACCTGAAATTAAAATTTGACCCTCTAGATTTATGAATTAAAATGCCTGCTGAGCTCTGAGCCTAAGTATAAGAGTAAAATGTAAAGATTAGAATACTTTGGTTTACATTCTGGTTCTAATATCTTCTAACTTTTTAATTTTGTGTAACTTAACATCTCTGTGCTTCAACTTTCTTATTTGAATAATTCCTTCTTTATAAGGTGTTGTAAAGGGTAAATGAGTTAACACATGACATTATCAAAATAATGTCTAAAATAGTACTTACACAAAGAAGTTTAGGCATTATTAATTATGCAAATTATTACCTCATGTTGGATTTAAAGTATATGGAAGAGCATGAACGTGAAAATAGAAATGGCTACATAATGGGGATAATTAGATTGCTGGAGTATACCAAAAACCCACTAATCCACTAATTTTCTTTTCTGTTAGAATGCCCATACCAGTTTAATTCACAAGAGTCCCAAACTGGGAACAACCCAAATTTCCATCAAAAAGGAATGAATAAACAAATTTCGAAATATTCATCAATGGATTACTATTAAACAATAAAGAATAATTAAATATTAATACATGGAACTTACATAAATTTCAATAACATGATGATCAATAAAAGCAGACATAAAAGACCATACCTACTGTCAGCAGAAGCAGCCTTTCCTCCCCATGGTCTCATGAGGCTATTTTCTGCCTTGCTTGAAGACTCCTAACAACCCCTGGAGCATTTAATCTCATGCGTATCTCTGCTAACTCCAATTTTATCATTTTATCCAGATTTATGAGACTACGAATCTAGCATTCTCCAGGGTGCCATTTATAAAGTTAAACTGGGAGAAAAAAGTAAACGCATTGCAAAGCTTTGTTAATTTATATTGAAAAACGATTATTTGTAAGAATGGATTCTGAGAGATTTTGACCAAGGAAAAAGAAACATAATTTTAGTAAAACTTTTTTAAAGGGTACATGGAATATTTCATACTCCACAAGAAAAAAAAAGAATGGTTCTAGTTGTTTATTGACTGACCTTTGTGCTCAAAAGTTATCTCTCACTAAATAAGGATGTGATGACAGAAATTCCTTGGTCTAATATAGTGGAATAAATAGAAAAACTGATATTTATGAATGTCAACATAGATATGCACCATCAAGTCTTACCTGGTTCCTATCTAATGTCCCCAGAGATGGTTTATTTACTTATTTATTTGGTTTTACCTTTCTTTTTTAAGTAGGTATAAGCTTCAAATGGTTCAAAGAGTTTATAGCAAAGGATCCTCTCTTGCCCGAATTTCCTCCCTAAAGGCATAATGCTAGCCAACTTATCAGAGATGATTATGCACATAAAAGCACATAGGTAACACAGAGGTACCACACCTCACACACTGCTTGACCCCTTATTTTTCCCATTTAATAATGTATCTTGGAGACAGTTCCTTACCACTACATTCTTTCACATGGTACAGAATATTCCACTGCTTGGAGCTACCATCATGGATTTAGCCAGTTTCCTACTGATTGGATCATAGGTTTTTTCCAGTCTTTGGCTATTACAAACACTGCTCTGGTAAATTAACAACAAAATATTTCATCAAACTTTGTGATTTTGCCAATCTGAACAGTAAAAGATTTTACCCAGTGAAGCTACAGCTTGCCCTTTTCTTACTCCATTTACATTTCTACTTCTATACTTGGCCCATTTTTTCTTGATCTTTTGTTGATTCTTAGAAACTCTTTATATATGACATTGCAAACATTTTTTCCCATTTTTTGTCTTTTTTTTTTTTTGCCTCTGGCATTTCCTATGGTGGTGTTTATCTTGCAGATTTTGAAACCGAATCTTCTTTGGCTTCTGGGTTTGCTATTTTTTAAATGTAGCCCATGGTTTCTTCTAGTACTTTTTAAGTTTCATTTTCTATTCTTAAAATCTCTGCTCCACCTTGAGGTCATCCTTCTAAAAGGTGTTTTTTTCCCAAGAGTATATTTACATTTTTTTCTAAAAGTGTACGAGTACCATTTTTGAAAAACTCATTTCCCCCCTCCACTGATTTGATTTACTGACCTACCATCTTTTTTTTTAGCTTATTTGTATTTATTATTTTCTTTTATTTTTTATAATTTATTTTAGTATAATTAATCTACAATTACATGTGCAATATTATGATTATTAAACTACCCCCTTCATCAGGTCCACCCCACCAACCCCATTACAGTCACTGTCTATCAAAGTAGTGAGATGCTACAATATCACTACTTGTTTTCTCTGAGTTGTACAGCCCTCCCCATGCCCCCCCAACACTACATCTGCTAATTGTAATGCCCCTTTTTCCCTTTTATCCCTCCTTCCCACCAATCTTCCCCAGTCCCTGTAACTTTGGTAACTATTAGTCTGTTCTTGGGTCCTGTGAGTCTGCTGCTGTTTTGCTCCTTCAGTTTTTTTCTTTGTTCTTATACTCCACATATGAGTGAAATCATTTAGTACTTGTCTATTTTGGCTTGGCTTATTTCACTGAGCATACTACCCTCTAGCTCCATCCGTGTTGTTGCAAATGGTAGGATGTTTTCCTCTTATGGCTGTGTAATATTCCATTGTGTATATATACCACATCTTTGTTATCCATTCATCTACTGATGGACACTTAGGTTGCTTCCATTTCTCGGCTATTGTAAATAGTGCTGTGATAAACATAGGGGTGCATATGTCTTTTTCACTCTGGGCTGCTGCAGTCTTAAGGTAAATTTCTAGGAGTGGGATTCCTGGGTCAAATGGTATTTCTATTTTGAGTTTTTTGAGGAACCTACATACTGCTTTCCACAATGGTTGAACTAATTTGCAGTCCCACCAGCAGTGTAGGAGGGTTCCCTTTTCTCCACATCCGCGACAACATTTGTTGTTGTTTGTGTTTTGGATGTTGGCCATCCTCACGGATGTGAAGTGATATCTCATTGTGGTTTTAATCTCCATTTCTCTGATGATTAGCAATGTGGAGCATCTTTTCATGTGCCTGTTGGCCATCTAAATTTCTTCTTTGGAGAAGTGTCTATTCATGTGCTCTGCCCATTTCTTAATTGGATTATTTGCTTTCTGTTTGTTGAGGTGCGTGAGTTCTTTATGTATTTTGGATGTCAACCCTTTATCAGATATGTCATTTATGAATATATTCTCCCATACTGTAGGATATCTTAGTTTTACTGATGGTGTCTTTGCTGTACAGAAGCTTTTCAGCTTGATATAGTCCCACATGTTCATTTTTGCTTTTGTTTCCCTTGCCCGGGGAGATATGTTCATGAAGAAGTCGTTCATATTTATGTCCAACAGATTTTTGCCTATGTTTTTTTCTAAGAGTTTTATGGTTTCATGACTTACATTCAAGTCTTTGATCCACCTTGATTTTACCTTTGCATATGGGGCTAGACAGTAGTCCAATTTCATTCTCTTATATGTAGTTTTCCAGTTTTTCCAACACCAGCTGCTGAAGAGGCTGTCATCTCCCCACTGTATATACAAGGCTCCTTTATCAAATAATAATTGACTGTATATGTTTCGGTTAATGTTTGGATTTTCTATCTGTTCTACTGGTCTCTGGGTCTGTTTTTGTGCCAATACCAAATTGTCTTGATTACTGTGGCTTTGTAGTAGAGCTTGAAGTCAGGGAGTGTAACTCCCCCTGTTTTATTCTTCCTATTCAGTATTGCTTTGGCTATTCGGGGACTTTGAATTTTAGAATTATTTGTTCCAGTTCATTGAAGAAAGCTGTTGGTAGTTTGATAGGGACTGCGTTTAATCTGTAGATTGCCTTAGGTAGTATAGTCATTTTGAAAATATTTATTCTTCCTAGCCAAGAGCATGGGATGCATTTCCATTTGTTAGTGTACTCTTTAATTTCTCTTAGAAGTATCTTGTAGTTTTCAAAGTACAGGTCTTTCACTTCCTTCGTTAGGTGTATTCCTAGGTATTTTATTCTTTTTGATGCAATTGTGAATGGAATTGTTTTTCTGATTTCCTTTCTGTTAGTTCATCGTTAGTGTACAGGAAAGCAACAGATTTCTGTGTGTTAATTTTGTATCCTGCAACTTTGCTGAATTCAGATATTAGTTCTAGTAGTTTTCGAGTGGAGTCTTTAGGGTTTTTTATGTACAGTATCATGTCATCTGCAAATAGTGACATTTGACTTCTTCTTTACCATCTGGATGCCTTGTATGTCTTCGTTCTGTCTGATTGCTGTGGCTAGGACCTCCAGTACTATGTTGAATAACAGTGGAGAGAGTGGGCATCTCTGTCTCGTTCCCGATCTTAGATGAAAATGTTTCAACTTCTCATCGTTAAGTATGATGTTACCTGTGGGTTTGTCATATATAGCCTTTATGATCTTGAGGTACTTGCCATCTATACCCATTTTGTTGAGAGTTTTAATCATGAATGGATGCTGAATTTTGTCAAATGCTTTTTCAGCATCTATGGAGATGATCATGTGGTTTTTGTTCTTCTTTTTGTTGATGTGGAGGATGATGTTGATGGATTTTCGAATGTTGGACCATCCTTGCATCCCTGGGATGAATCCCATTTGATCATGGTGTATGATCCTCTTGATGTATTTCTGAATTCGGTTTGCTAATATTTTGTTGAGTATTTTTGCATCTACGTTTATCAGGAACATTGGTCTGTAATTTTCTTTTTGGTGAGGTCTTTGCCCGGTTTTGGTACTAGAGTGATGCTGGCTTCATAGAATGAGTTTGGAAGTATTCCCTCCTCTTCTATTTTTTGAAAAATCTTTAAGGAGAATGGGTGTTATTTCTTCTCCGTGTGTTTGGTAGAATTCAGAGGTGAATCCATCAGGTCTAGGTTCTTTTTTCTTGGGTAATTTTTTGGTTACCAATTCAATTGCTTTCCTGGTGATTGGTCTGTTTAGTTTTTCAATTTCTTGCTTGGTCAGTCTTGGGAGGTTGTATTTTTCTAAGAAGTCCATTTCTTCTAGGTTTCCCAGCTTGTTAGCATATAGATTCTCTTAATATTCTCTTATAATTCTTTGTATTTTTGTGGGGTCTGTCGTTATTTTTCCTTTCTCATTTCTGATTGTGTTTATGTGTGTAGATTCTCTGTTTCTCTTAATGAGTCTGGCTAGGGGTTTAACTATTTTATTTATTTTTTCAAAGAACCAGCTCTTGGTTTCATTGATTTTTTCTATTGTTTTATTCTTCTCAATTTTATTTATTTCTTCTCTGATCTTTATTATGTCCCTCCTTCTGGTGACTTTGGGCCTCATTTGTTCTTCTTTTTCCAATTTTAGTAATTGTGTCTTTAGACTATTTATTTGGGAATGTTCTTCCTTCTTTAAGTAGGCCTGGATTGCAATATACTTTCCTCTTAGAACTGCCTTTGCTGTGTCCCACAGAAGTTGTGGCTTTGTGTTGTTGTTGTCTTTAGTCTAAATGTATTCTTTGATTTCTGTTTTGATTTTGTCTTTAACCCATTGATTAATAAGGAGAATGTTGTTAAGTCTCCATGTGTTTGTGAGCCTTTTTTATTTCTTTCTAAAATTTATTTCTAGTTTCATACCTTTGTGATCTGTGAAGTTGGTTGGTAGGATTTCAATATATTTGAATTTACTGATGTTCTTTTCGTGACCTAGTATTTGGTCTAGTCTGGAAAATGTTCCATGTGCACTTGAGAAGAATGTGTATCCTGTTGCTTTTGGGTGCAAAGTTCTGTAGATGTCCGTTAGGTCCATCTGTTCTAGGGTGTTGTTCAGTGCCTCTGTGTCTTTACTTATTTTCTGTCTGGTTGTTCTGTCCTTTAGAGTGAGTGGTGTGTTGAAGTCTCCTAAAATGAATGCATTGCTGTCTATTTCTTCCTTTAATTCTGTTAGAATTTGTTTCACATATGCTGGCGCTCCTGTGTTGGGTGCATATATATTTATAATGGTAATATCTTCCTGTTGGACTGATTCCTTTATCATTATGTAGTGTCCTTCTTTATCTTTTGCTACTTTCTTCGTTTTGAAGTCTATTTTGTCTCATACAAGTACTGCAACACCTGCTTTTTTCTCCTTGTTGTTTGCATGAAATATCTTTTTCCATCCCTTCACTTTTAGTCTGTGTATATCTTTGGGTTTGAGGTGAGTCTCTTGTAAGCAGCATATAGATGGGTCTTGCATTTTTATCCATTCTGTTACTCTGTGTCTTTTGATTGGTACATTCAGTCATTTACATTTAGGGAGATTATTGATAAATATATACGTATTGCCATTGCATTCTTTAAATTCGTGGTTACCAAACGTTCAAGGGTTGCTCCTTTCTATGTAACAATCTAACTTAACTTTCTTGTTAAGTTATTATAAACACCGTCTGATATTTCTTTATTTCTCTCCTGTCTTTTTCTTCCTCCTCTATTCTTTATATACTAGGTGTTTTATTGTTTGCCTTTAGTTAGTATTTGGGTGGTGTGCTTTCTTTGCTATGATTTTATTTTCTCTCGTGACATCTTTTTAGCCTTATGGATGCTTCCGTCTAGTGCAGTCCATTTAAGATATCCTGTAGTGGTGGTTTATGAGAGGCAAACTCTCTCAACTTTCGGTTGTCTGGAAATTGTTTAATCCCTCCATCATATTTAAATGATAATCGTGCCTGATAAAATATTCTTAGTTCAAGACCCTTCTGTTTCATAACGTTAGATATATCTTGCCATTCTCTTGTGGCCTCTAAGGTTTCTGTTGAGAAGTCCGATCATAGTCTGATATGTTTACATTTGTAGGTGATCTTTTTTGTCTCTCTAGCTGCCTTAATGCTCTGTCTTTATCTTTGATCTTTGCCATCTTTATTATTATGTGTCTTAGTGTTGTCTTCCTTGGTTCCCTTGTGTTGGGAGATCTGTGGGCTTCTGTGGACTGCGAGACTATTTCCTTCCCCAGCATGTGATAGTTTTCAGCAATTATTTCTTCAAAGACACTTTCTATCCCTTTTTCTCTCTCTTCTTCCTCTGGTACTCCTGTAATGCGAATATTGTTCTTTTTGGATTGTTCACACAGTTCTCTTAATAATCTTTCATTCCTAGAGATCCTTTTATCTCTCTCTGCCTCAGCTTCTCTCTCTTCCTGTTCTCTGATTTCTATTTCATTAACAGTCTCTTGCATCTCATGCAGTCTGCTGTAAAGTCCATCGATCATCTTTCTGATTTCTGCATTGTCTTTCCTCACTTCCTCCCTCAGCTCTTGCACATTTCTGTGTAGATCCATCAGCATGGTTATGACTTTTATTCTGAATTCTTTTTCAGGAATTCTGTGCATTTCCATCCCTTCAGACTCCCTCTCTGGGGTTGTCTGGTTGATTTTAGTCTGGACCATATTCCTCTGTCTTTTCATGGCTATAGAAGTGGTGGCTGGTAGTTGCCACGTATGTCAGCTGGGCTTTTAAGACTTAAAAAAAAAAAGAAAGAAAAGAAAAATGAAAGAAAATAAAAAACAAAAAACCAAACAAAAAAAAACAAAAAACAATAAAAAACAAATCATAATAAAACAAAATAAAAAAACACCCACCGGGAGTAGATTCTGAGGGAATGCTTTAGGTGGTGCTGTTGCCCCACTATTTTGCTGCCATACCTGCACCACTCCGCAGGTCACTTTATAGCTCTGGACAGGGTGGGATTGAATGAGAGGCTCTTGAAAATCTCTTGGAAGTCGATGTGCAGCCACCCTTTCCCAGTCACCAGCTAAGGGGTCCGAAACTCCCCAGGACTCCCAGCCTGTTGGGCTGAGTTTGCCGGGGCGATCTACCTCCTCCGCTGGGCTCCTGTCTCTTTAAGACCGCTGAAGAAAGCATGCGGTTTTCTTTTTTTTTCCCTTCCTGGGAGCCTGCTGCAAGCACCCTGGTGCCTTCCCCACTCCGATCCTGCACCCCCTGTCTCTCCAATCTCTGCTACATGGCACTGTGTGTGTCAGCGCTCCCCGTGCAGATCACCGGGGCTCCTTATTTTGTGGGGTGTACTTCCACTCCCTCCCGGCTCTGAATCCTCTCCTCCCACCGGGGCGCTGGGTGGGTGAGTGCTCGGGCCCCGCCGGGTCACAGCTTCGTATCTTACCCACCTCTTGGGGTTCCGAGTTCTCTCGGGTGTAGCTGCACGCTATGCGCTTTCCTGTATTTTCTGTTCTCTCTTTTAGGAATAGTTGTATTTGCTGTATTTTCATTGATAAATATAGTATTGGGAGGAGATTTCTGCCACCGTGCTCACGCGGCCATCCTCCCGGAAGTCAGAATCTCTTTTTGTTCTACTAATGGTGTGCTTTGCTGTGTAGAAGCTTTTCAGCTTGATAAAGTCCTGCTTGTTCATTTTTGCTTTTGTTTCCCTTGCCCAGGGAGATATGTTCATCAAGAAGTCACTCATGTTTATGTCCAAGAGATTTTTGCCTATGTTTTTTTCTAAGAGTTTTATGGTTTCATGACTTACATTCAGGTCTTTGATCCACCTTGAGTTTACCTTTGTGTATGGGGCTAGAGAGTAGTCCAGTTTCATTCTCTTACATGTAGCTGTCCAGTTTTTCCAACACCAGCTGCTGAAGAGGCTGTCATCTCCCCATTGTATATACAAGGCTCCTTTATCAAATATTAATTGGCTGTATTCGTTTGGGTTAATGTTTGAATTTTCTGTTCTTTTCCACTGGTGTGTGGTTCTGTTTTTGTGCCAAGCCAAAATTGTATTGATTACCGTGGCTTTGCAGTAGACCTTGAAGTCAGGGAGCATAATTCCCCCTGTTTTATTCCTCCTTCTCAGTATTGCTTTGGCTCTTCGGGGTCTTTTTTTGTTTTATATGAATTTTAGAATTATTTGTTTGAGTTCATTGAAGAAAGCTGTTTGTAGTTTGATAGGGATTGCATTGAATCTGTAGATTGCTTTAGGTAGTATAGCCATTTTGACAATATTTATTCTTCCTTGTCAAGAGCATGGGATGCATTCGCTTTTGTTAGTGTCCTCTTTAATTTCTCTTAGGAGTATCTTGTAGTTTTCAGAGTACAGGTCTTTCACTTCCTTCATTAGGTTTATTCCTAGGTATTTTATTCTTTTTGATGCAATTGTGAATGGAATTGTTTTTCTGATTTCTCCTTCTGTTAGCTCATCTTTAGTGTATAGGAAAGCAACAGATTTCTGTGTGCTAATTTTGTATCCTGCAACATTGCTGAATTCAGATATTAGTTCTAGTAGTTTTGGAGTGGAGTTCTTAGGGTTTTTAATGTACAGTATCATGTCATCTGCAAATAGTGAAAATTTGATTTCTTCTTTACCAATATGGATGCCTTGTATGTCTTTGTTTTGTCTGATTGCCATGGCTAGGACCTCCAGTACTATGTTGAATAACAGTGGAGAGAGTGGGCATCCTTGTCTTGTTCCCAATCTTAGATGAAAAGGCTAGCTGCGGGATTGTCAAATATGGCCTTTATGATGTTGAGGTACTTGCCATCTATACCCATTTTGTTGAGAGTTTTAATCATGAATGGATGCTGAATTTTGTCAAATGCTTTTTCAGCATCTATGGAGATGATCATGTGGTTTTTGTTCTTCTTTTTGTTGATGTGGAGGATGATGTTGATGGATTTTCGAATGTTGTACCATCCCTGCATCCCTGGGATGAATCCCATTTGATCATGGTGTATGATCCTCTTGATGTATTTTTGAATTCGGTTTGCTAATATTTTGTTGAGTATTTTTGCATCTATGTTTATCCGGGACATTGGCCTGTAATTTTCTTTTTTGGTGAGGTCTTTGCCCGGTTTTGGTACTAGAGTGATGCTGGCTTCATAGAATGAGTTTGGAAGTATTCCCTCCTCTTCTATTTTTTGGAAAACTTTAAGGAGAATGGGTATTATTTCTTCTCCGTGTGTTTGGTAGAATTCAGAGGTGAATCCATCAGGTCCAGGGGGTTTTTTTCTTGGGTAGTTTTTTGGTTACCGATTCAATTGCATTGCTAGTGATTGGTCTGTTTATTTTTTCTGTTTCTTGTTTGGTCAGTCTTGGAAGGTTGTATTTTTCTAAGAAGTTGTCCATTTCTTCTATATTTTCCAGCTTGTTAGCATATAGATTCTCATAATATTCTCTTATAATTCTTTGTATTTTTGTGGGGTCTGTCGTTATTTTTCCTTTCTCATTTCTGATTCTGTTTATGTGTGTATATTCTCTTTTTCTTTTACTAAGTCTAGCTAGGGGTTTATCTATTTTGTTTATTTTTTCAAAGAACCAGATCTTGGTTTCATTGATTTTTTCTATTGTTTTATTCTTCTCAATTTTATTTATTTCTTCTCTAATCTTTATTATGTCCCTCCTCCTGTTGACTTTGGGCCTCATTTGTTCTTCTTTTTCCAATTTCAGTAATTGTGTCTTTAGACTATTTATTTGGAAATGTTCTTCCTTCTTTAAGTAGGCCTGGATTGCAATATACTTTCCTCTTAGAACTGCCTTTGCTGTGTCCCACAGAAATTGTGGCTTTGTGTTGTTGTTGTCATTAGTCTCCATATATTCTTTTATTTCTGTTTTGATTTGGTCATTAACCCACTGTTAGTAGGGACAATGTTGTTAAGTCTCCATGTATTTGTGATCCTTTTTGATTTCTTTCTAAAATTTATTTCTAGTTTCATACCTTTGTGATCTGAGAAGTTGGATGGTAGGATTTCAATATATTTGAATTTACTGATGTTCTTTTTGTGGCCTAGTATTTGGTCTAGTCTGGAAAATGTTCCATGTACATTTGAGATGAATGTGTATCCTATTGCTTTTGGGTGCAATGTTCTGTAGATGTCCATTAGGTCCATCTGTTCTAGTGTGTTGTTCAGTGCCTCTGTGTCTTTACTTATTTTCTGTCTGGTTGTTCTGTCCTTTAGAATGAGTGGTGTGTTGAAGTCTCCTAAAATGAATGCATTGCTGTCTATTTCCTCCTTTAATTCTGTTAGTATTTGTTTCACATATGCTGGCGCTCCAGAGTTGGGTGCATATATATTTATAATCGTATATCCTCTTGTTAGACTGACCCCTTTATCATTATGTAATGTCCTTCTTTATCTCTTGCTACTTTCTTTGTTTTGAAGTCTATTTTGTCTCATACAAGTACTGCAACACCTGCTTTTTTCTCCTTGTTGTTTGCATGAAATATCTTTTTCCATCCCTTCACTTTTAGTCTGTGTATATCTTTGGTCTTAAAGTGAGTCTGTTGAATGCAGCATAAAGATGGGTCTTGTTTTTTATCCTTTCAGTGACTCTATCTTTTGACTGGTGCATTCAATCCATTTACATTTAGGGTGATTATGGATAGGTAGGTACTTATTGGCATTGCAGGCGTCAGATTCTTGGTTACCAAAGGTTCAAGGTTAACTTCCCTGCTATCTAAAAGTCGAACAACTAACTTAATATGCTATTACAAACACAGTCTGTAGGTTCTTTTTTTGTTTGTTTTTTTGTTTCCTTCCTCCTTTTTCTTTCTATTCCGTTCTTTATACATTAGGTGTCATATTCTGTACTGTTTGTCTATCCCTTGATTGACTTTGGGGATATTTAATTTAATTTTGCATTTGCTTAGTAATTAGCTCTTCTGTTTTCTTTACTGTGGTTTTATTACCTCTGGTGACAGCTGTTAATCCATAGGAACACTTCCATCTATAGCAGTCCCTCCCAAATATACTGTAGAGGTGGTTTGTGGGAAGCAAATTCTCTCAACTTTTGCTTATCTGGGAATTGTTTAATCCCTCCTTCAAATTTAAATGATAATCTTGTGGGATAAAGTAGTCTTGGGTCAAGGTCCTTCTGCTTCATTGCATTGAATACATCATGCCACTCCCTTCTGGCCTATAAGGTTTCTGCTGAGAAGTCTGATGATAGCCTGATGGGATTTCCTTTGTATGTGATCCTATTTCTCTCTCTGGCTGCTTTTAATAGTCTGTCCTTATCCTTGATCTTTGCCATTTAATTAGTATATGTCTTGCTGTTGTCTTCCTTGGGTCCATTGTGTTGGGAGATCTGCGCACCTCCATGGTCTGAGAGACTATCTCCTTCCCCAGATTGGGGAAGTTTTCAGCAATCACCTCTTCAAAGACACTTTCTATCCCTTTTTCTCTCTCTTCTTCTTCTGGTACCCCTATAATGCAAATATTGTTCTGTTTGGATTGGTCACACAGTTCTCTCAATATTCTTTCATTCTTAGAGTTCCTTTTTTCTCTCAGTGCCTCAGCTTCTCTGTATTCCTCTTCTCTAGTGTTCTTCAATGATTGGATCTCTGACCAGAATTCATTCCTGAGTTCTGGAATATCCTTCCGTACTTCCATAATCATGGTAATGATTTTTATTTTGCACTCCCTTTCAGGGAGAGTTATAAGTTCCATATTATTTAAATCTTTTTCAAGAGTTGTATTCATAATTTTACTCTGGACCTGGTTCCTTTGGCATTTTATATTTGTGTATGGCGCCCTCTAGTGCCCAGAGGCTCTACTCTCTGCATCTGCTCAGCCCCTGAAGCAATGCAGGGATTGTATGGGAGTGGTATTGGTGCCTCCGTGGAGGAAAGGGCTGTTTCCTGGTTCCTGGCTGCCATGCCTGTCTCCACTGCCTGAACCAGTGTGCTGAGCACACAGGTATAAGCCTCTGTGCTTTGTGTTTTTAGTTGCTGTAGACAGATCTTCCCTCTGGCTGGCCTAACACCAGGGAAGGATTTCCCAGTTTGCAAGCCTGGTTGGGCTGGCCAGAAGAAAGGCGCACTAGTCTGCCTGTCACAAAAGGGGTTCTTGTAGCTGTGTAGGCAACCAGGGAGCTGGAGCACCTGAAGATCGTGAAAGCTCCCAATCTGCTGGGCAGAGTGCACCTGGACAATTTTGTCTGCCTGTCCTTTCTCCTGAGCAGTAAGCTCTGTGCAATCCTTGCCCCTTTAGCAGCCCTCTTGCTAAGGGCTTCTTTGTTAGGAAGTCTCTCAGACTGCCTGCCTTTTTTTTGTCCCCGAGGAGCTGGGTATGGATCCCTGCTTTCACAAGCAGCTGTATTCTTAGTCTCTCCAGGAATTCTGCCTGTCTTAGCTTTCCAACCCCCTAATTACAAGAGTATCATGCAAGCACCATGAAATATAGGTTTGTGCTCCCAGAGCAGATCTCTGGAGTTAGGTATTCAGCAGTCCCACATCTCCACTCCCTCCCTGCTCCATTCCAGTTCCTCCTGCCAGTGAGCTGGTGGGGGAAGGGCTTAGATTGCGCAGGACCACATGTTTAGTACGTTACCCTTTTCTGTGAGGGCTGCTCTTGTCTGCAGGTGTATGCAGTTTGTTGCCGTCCTCTTTTACGTTGCTCTTTCAAGAGTAGTTGTAGTAGCTTTATTTTCATATTATACGAGGTTTTAGGAGGAAGCCTCTGTCTCACCTCTCACGCCGCCATCTTTAATCCAAATCCTGACCTACCATCCCCAGAGATGGTTTATAAGGTTGTTTTCATCAAAGCATTTTTTATGAAATTGATAATATTGAAATTTATTATGGTGGTGTTTCTTACAAAGGCAGAGGCGTTGGTATTAACGTCTACTATTTAAATGGGTTCCCTAATCTTATTTGGGATGATGTAATCACAGAGTAATAAAGGACAAACAACTTCATTTAAATGCAAAAACTATTAATGGATAATAGAGTTCCTGGAACTGAAACAGATAAGCAAATCATTAAGTCAAATTGGATTATAATAGGGCAAAGAGTTATACAAGACTAAACACTAAATAAACAAAAAAATCTAGATCTGGCAAGTAGAGGTTTATTTTGAATTAATATAATAGAAACTTAAAGCATCTTACCTAGTTCTCAGAAATGTGTCAGTTCATAATCCCAGATCTCCTTTTATGAAGTTGAATACAGGTAATAAAGAGAAAGGGTTGTACAATAACTTTGTAAATACATTATACATTATAAATCTTCATTTCTGTCTTGCCCAAAGAGATCTGTCAAGTGTGCAGCCATGGTAATTGGTAAGGATTTCAGGGGTTATTAGACATGTCTAAGTGAATAAAAATTCCTTGGGACCTGTATTAATATTGTGCTCCATGGATCAAGGTAGCAAGTTAGGATGGCCTAATGATAGAATTTTCATTCACGATTGCTGCATAGTTCGTCCAGTGGGCTTCAAAACCATTCTTTGATTACTTTTTCAGTGTCTGAATATAAAATTTCAGTAGATTGACTTGATATGTTTCTCTTTTCGTAAATTGGAAAATAAGCTTATTAAAATTCTGGAAGAAATACTGATTCCTGTAGGAGCTCAGGACTTCTAAGTCAATGTGAACACTTGCCCCATTCCATTTTTCATAGCCTCATATCAAGCTATCATTTGTTGAGGCTAATGGTTGTGGAAGTATTGCTCTAGATACTGGTATGCTGAGTTTCCTGTTCTGTATCTTTCTATAAATCTGAGAAAACTAATGCTGCATGTAGCTTTTTTCAGTCTTGTGCATGTGAAATATTCAATTGAGCTTGAAATTGTCAAGATTAGTTGTTGCAGTTGACATTTCAGGAATTTGAGGGCAACATATACCACATCTGGGCATACTGTTTATAACAATATATTTAACAATGTGAAAGACTGCCGGGGTTGATTTGGCTCAGAGGACCGAAAGCTCTCCAATGAGTAGACTGTAGTGCACCTATAACCTACCACTTGGTTATTTTGTTTCAGGTGATCAGATGTTGATATGTGCATGGAAAATCAAGATGCTGCATGAGAATATGCCAAACTCTAGTAAGAGAGTTATGGAGGAGACCTCTAGGGATTTGGCTTCATGCCTTCCTTAGTAAGTAACTTACCTTATTTTGAAAAATATATCTGTGTTTGCTTTTGGATTAGGTGACTATATAATCATGGGTCACAAGGTGATGATGGTATTTGAACTACCAATAATAAACTGTGTTATATAATCTACTAAGACAACTACTATTATGCTAATAAATCTCTTCCTTTTTTTCTCTTATACTGTTATGCTTTTCTAATATCTTATGTTTAATATCGAACATATTTCATTATTTGATTTGTTACTACAGGCATACTGCGTTTTGTTGTGCTTCACAAATAATGCATTTTTTACAAATTGAAGGTTTGTGGCAATCCTGTGTCAAGCAAATCTATTGGTGTCATTTTCCAACAGCATTTGCTCATTTCATGTCTCTGTGTCACATTTTGTGGTTCTTCCAATATTTCAAACCTTTTTCATTATTATTATATTTGTTATGGTTATCTGTGTTGAATGATTTTTGATACTACTATTGTAATTGTTTGGCGCTCCACAAACCATGCCCATATAAGACACCAAACTTAATTGATATATGTGTGCATTTGCTCTGCTCCACTTACTGGCCATTTCCCTGTCTCTGTCCCTCTCCTTTGGCCTCTCTATTCCTTGAGAAACAACAATATTGAAATCAGGCCAATTAATAATCCTACGATGGCCTCTAAATGTTCACGTGAAAAGAATTGAACATCTTTTTCACTTTAAATCAAAAGCTACAGATGATTAAGCTTAGTGAGGAAAGCATGTCAAAAGCCAAGATAGGCCAAAAGTAAGGCCTTTTGTGCCAAACAGTTAACCAAGTTCTGAATGCAAAGGAAAGTTCTTGAAGGAGATTAGAAGTTCTACTCCAGTGAATACATGAATGTTAAGAAAGTCAAACAGACTTACCTGCTGATATGGAGAAAGTTTTAGTGGTCTGGATAGAAGATTTAACCAGCTACAACATTCCCTTAAGCCAGAGCCTAATCCAGATCAAGGCCCTAACATCAATTCTATGAAGGCTGAGAGAGGTGAGGAAGCTACAGAAGAAAAGTCTGCAGCTAGCAGCGGTTATTTCATGAGGTTTAAGGAAAGAAACTGTTTCCATAACTTCATAGCACTATATGGAGCAGCAAGTACTAAGGTAAGAACTGTAACGAGTTATCCAAAAGATGTCGCTAAGATAATTGATGAAGGTACACTAAACAGCAGCTTTTCAGTGTAGGTGAAACGGCCTTATACTGGAAGAAGATGCCATCTAGGGGTTTCATAGATAGAGGACAAGTCAGTGCCTGGCCTCAAAGCTTCAAAGGCTGACTCTTGTGAGAGGCTAATGCAGCTGGTGATTTTAAGTTGAGTCTGTGGTCTTTGAACATTCCAAAAATCGTAAGGCTCTTAAGAATTATGCTAAATATGCTATACTATGTAAGTGGCACAACAAAGCCTGGTTGGTAGCACATCTGTTTACTAAATGGTTTACTGAATATTTTAAGCCACTGTTGAAACCTACTGCTCAGAAAAATAATATTCCTTTCAAATATTACTGCACACTGACAATGTACCTGGTCACCCAGGGGCTTTGATGGAGCTGTACAACATGATGAATTTTTTTTTGTCTACAAATACAACATCCATTCTGAGGCCATGGATGAAGGAGTAATTTTGAATTCCATTTCTCCTTATTTAAGAAATATATTGGGTAAGCTGCCTTTGATAGTGATTCTTTTGATGGATCTGGGAAAAGTAAACTGAAAACCTTCTGGAACGGATTTATCATTCTAGATGCATTAAGAACATTTGTGATTGATAGTAAAAGATCAAAATGTCAACATTAACAGGAATTTGGAAGAAGTTGATTCCCACCCTCTTAGATGATTTTGAGTGGCTTAAAACTTCAGTGGAGGAAGTAACTGAAGGTGTGGTGGAAATTGCAAGAGAACTAGGATTAGAAGTGGAGCCTCAAGATGTGAGTGAACTGCTGCAACTTCATGATAAAATGTTAGATGAGAAGTTGTTTCTTATGAATGGGCAAAGAAAGTGGTTTCTTGAGATAGAATATACTCTTGGCAATGATGCTGTGGTGATTGTTGAAATGATAGCAGAGGATTTTGAATATTCCATAAACTTATTTGATAAAACAGGAGCAGGGTTTGAGAGGATTGAGTCCAATTTTGAAAGAAGTTCTACTGTGAGTAAAATGCTATCAAATAGCACTGCATGCTACAGAGAAATCGTTCATGAATGGAAAAGTCAATCAGTGTGGCAAACTTCACTGTTGTCTTATTTTAAGAAACTGCCACAGCCACCCCAAACTTCAGCAACCACCACCCTGTTCAGTCAGTAGCCATCAACATGTAAGTAAGACTCTCCACCAGCATAAAGATTAGTACTGCTAAAAGCTCAGATAATGCTTAGAAATTTTAGAAACAAAGTATTTTTAATTAAAGTATGTACATTTTTCTTAGACATAATGTTATTGCACACTTAATAGAGTATAGTGTAAACATAACTCATGTACTGGGAAACAAAAAAACTTATTTGACTCATTTTATTTTAATGTTCATTTTATTTCAAAGGTTTCTTCTGAACTGTGTTATCTCTGAGATATGCTTGTATTAATACACAAGACTAAGTTTTCCTCTAAACACTAATTTAACTACATCAAGATTTTGATATTTAGGTTTTCATATTATTCTAGCTACCCTATTTTTTTTCAATTTTTAGAATTTGAACCAACATATCTTTAGGAGGAAATTTACTGAGTCTGTTTAGTGTGATTTTCATGAGAGAGGGCCTTTTCTGATTTCTATTTTTTCTTAATTTTATCACTTTGTGATAAGGTAGTATCATTGACACCTATAACTTTTCCTTATTCATTTTAATTTACTTTGTAGCCTATTTGTGATCAATATTCATGAATGTTCCATTGCCACTGAAAATAATTTTATCCTCTTTTTGTATGTTATTGGTGTTTAAATAATTATTCTGTGATTTAACCTATATTCCTACTTTAATCCTTAATGTTTTACTTCATCTCTAATTGAGAGGAAACTGAAGTCGTTTACTGCTCAAGTGTTTCTATCTGCTTCTCTATCTCTTGCATTTTTTGCTTTATAATATTCATGTTGTTAAAGCTACAAACATATTAATAATGTCATTTTTTTATAAATTGTGCTCCTAAGTATCATAAAGTTGTAAGTGCCTTTCTGAGTCAAAATCTCAGAGGGTATAGCCCTACAATCTTGGTTTTAATGCTCTCTTCTGGCCACTCCTAAAATAAAATATGGAAACCACAGCCTTAGAGTATTGGCCTAGTTGACATGGTTAAGATCTGGTCCTTGTTTTATCCAAATTCAAGGTTAGAGTTAGTGGCAAATATCCAATGCACACCAAAAGTAGATTGTCTTCAATTTGGAGAGGATCCCCACAGTGCAAACATCATCTACTCATAATCCAATAGTTGAGTATCACAGGGCCATATCCAGTTAACTAAAGGGAAACTTATTGGTATGGTCTGAATGTTTGTGTCCCCCTCCAAATTCATATGTTGAAGTCCAATATGATGATATTTGGTTATGGAGCTTTGGGGAGGTGATTAGATTTAGATGAGGTCCTAAGATTGGACCCTGGTCCCCTGGGATTAATGAATGCTGTTATGAGAAGAGACAACAGAGAGCTGAGAGCTGGCTCTCTTTTCACTCACACAAAGAAGTAGTCAGTGACAGTGTGGCCATCTGCAGGCCAGGGAGAGATTCCTCACCAGGAACTGAATCAGCCAGCACTTTGATCTTGAACTTCCTAGCTTCCAGAAATGTGAGAAAAAACAATTTCTGATGTTTAAACCACCCAGTCGTGGTATTTTGTTATGTCATGAAAAGTGACTAATGTACTCAAATATAGAATCTGGTGAGGCAGACATGTGCCTAAGCAGTGTCACTGTATAAGACTACACATTTGGCCAACATTCATGTATCTTACAGTGTGAATTCAGCTCTATTGGAGTTATACACTTGAGTTGCCCTATGGTACAAATAAGATAACTGATTTGGAGAAACAACTAGCAGACAGAATTAATTATTTCTTACTTTAGTGTCTGCTTCTTTTACATCTGTATACATGTATATGTATACACACATACATATAAGCACTAACAGGAATAATACTAAGCAGGAAAGAATGGAAACGACCTCACAGAGCAATGAACTGGTCATTATGCACTGCTCCATAGCATAAAAGCTTTTCTGGTGGTCAGAAGTTTCTAACACTTTATGACTGTCCTCATTCAACAAAGAAGGAGATTATAGGTAGTAAGAATTAGAACAACAACAAAAAAACTTGAATCAGCAACATTTTCTTCCTTAATTTGACATAAAGGTCTTTTTCATTATTATACTTTACTAACATGCTAAGTTCTAACACCCAGTGGTTTCTGAATCAGGTTTGATAAACACCATACTGTAAAGAACAGCTACTCTTTATACAATACTCGATTTTATTTTATTTTTTGTAGTATGTCGGCATGATAACAAGGTACATGCATAGTCATTCTACCAATCTGTATAGCCAGTACTCAGCATGACACTCAACTTGGGTCAGATTCAAATTCTTTGCAGAGATTCTCTGTATGATTTTCAATGTGTTAATAACTGCTTGGAAAGCAGAAATGCCTAATAATTACTGCAATGTGGTATTTAAGTGAAATATTTATAAAAGTAAAGCCCTAATATTTAAGTCTATAAAATGTTAGGAATTCTAGTAGGAATATTTAAAGCACTGAGCAGACTCCTTGCTTTCAGTTAACCATCAACTCCATAAGAGAAGATCCAATTGCCTTGGTTGATGTCTATCTGCATTATTCCAGCCCAAATATTTCTGAATATGCACTGTTAAGTGTGTTCATTTTTAAATGAGTAAATTAGACCATGGACTTTAAGAAACCATACATGTGTGTATGGAGGATGTATGTGTATGTATGTATAATGTGTGTAAACATACAGGTACATATGCATATACACATCTATCATATGAGGCCATATAGACATAGCTGTATTTATATGTGTGTGTGTATATATATATATATATATATATGTGTGTATACACATGTATGTTTTTGACTTACTAGCCTTGAATAATACCTTTCAACTAAAGTAAAGTTTGTAAATCAACTAATATATTATATGGTCTATACTTCCATAAAATAATTTAAAAATATGAATAAATAAATAAATAATATTAAAAAAAATAAGGTGGCCAGTTCTCTGACATCATTTCCCATCATCTGCAGCTTGTTCATTTTGTTCCAGGAACGTTGGCCCCTTCGTGGCTTCTCAGATTATTAAGGGATATATCTATGGTAGGAACTTTGTTTTACTCAGTTTGATGCTATTCTTGCAGTTATCTGCTAGGCAAATTCACTTACTTCCTTGATGTCTGTGCTCAAATCTCACCTTATCAATACTTCATCCACAGTGCCATCCCCTACATTTATCCTGATATATTGACTCTGTTTTCTTATTTCTTGCATTCTTACATAGTACACTATATATATATTATTCATGGGGACTTGCAGTCTGTTTCACTTTCCCTCCATCATATAAACTCTATCACAATAGGGGTGCTTGTCAATTTTGTTTCCATCATATAAACTCCATCACAATAGGGGTGTTTGTCAGATGTATGTCTTAAGTTTGTGAAACAGTGCCTGCCATATATTAGGTTCTCAGTAATTATATGATAAATAAAATATCTGTCTAGTGAAAGAAATTCACTTTTTTATGAGGTCAGTCAGTCATACTTCTTAAATCTCTATCATTTTACTATTTTTTCCTTAAGTTCCTATGTTTCTGCTTTACAGTACTGATTAGAGAGGTGATTACTACATTAAGCTTATTATTTTAATTCTCCTTTTCACATCAAAGTGTAAGAAAATGTATCTAGTAACTATTTTCATCAATTTTTTTTTAAGTTTTCTTTCCATGGAATATCTTTGTACTCACTGTCTGAACACTCATTGGTGAAGGTGAATATTCCTAGATTATATATTTGTAGGAGATTTACGTAGAAATATGATTAATACCATGTGCCAGGTTACTTGTAAATTTACTTTTGCCCCAGGATTTTGAGGGTCAATTTACTTATCCTTCTCACCAGTCATGGAGGATAGGAACTCTTCTACCCCTTTGACATGGAGACAGGTTTCACCCTGAACACATAGCCTGCCAGTGGGATTCCTTTGCTTCCTAAAGTTCTAAGAAGTAAACTGGTTCCAGAGAAGTTCCTGTCACATAGGCCATTCTCTTTGTTGGTAAACAAATGAATTCACTGCAGACATGAACATCACCAGCCTATTTTTCTGGTGACTTCTGAGACTGATTGCTATAATCCTCTCTGTTTCTTAAAACAATGTAACTCTGTGGGGGCGGGGGATACTGGGGCAAAATACCTTTGAAACAAGAATCAACAAAGGGAGAAATAAAGTGGAAGAAACCCATTTACTTCTTGCAAGCAGTCATCTCACGTCCCTCTAGACCTGCCTGCAGAAGAGAAATCTCCACCCAACCTCTCCAGTCCAGATAAGCCCTTACTCACCCATGTAATTACCTAATGATATGGTGACAGACTACTTCTCTCCACCCCTTGGAAACACCTGTTGATATGGAAATGCACTAATGCCAGGTGAGAGATTCTGGAAATATTGCAATTTTACCCTCAGTCCACCCCTCCAGAAATTTCGCCTCACAATCTACACATTTCCCGTCTTCTGCAACAGCCCCTGTTTAAGAAAACTGGAGCATTGTAACCAGACTAATAGCATAAAATCATGATAATCCTTAAACTGGAGGATTCAACTAGGTTCAAAGTCCAATGCAGATTAAGTTCATAGCTTGCCTATTCCACAGGCAGTCATTAGCTGAACAGGTAGGGAATTCAGAGCAATCATCATATGGCAGCTGCCCCCAGTTGGCACATCCAGGCCACAAGGACTGAAGAAAAAAATAACCTTGAAGGCAATAAGATCCGTGCTTTAATGACACCAGCATAGGCAAATCCTGTCCATCAGGTAGGATACATGCAAGAGAGTGGTCCTGTGATAGGACAGTGGCAGGAATGGGATCTCATCCTGGTCTAGTGTACCAGACTTTAATCCCCCTCCCTGTGGGAGTTACAGATGGGTCAATATATAGGGCTATGGGAGGTACATGCACTGGCCATAAAGATAAAACAAACTTCCCTGTAAGATGCTCTTATATCCCATATGTTTTGTGTACACTACTGTGATCTTTGGGGGCCACTCCACTGTTAGCTCAGGAATACACAGGAGGCCAGCTTCCAGGCCTTTTCCCCAAGGTGCCAGAAGGGTCAGCCATCACTGGACAGTGTGTCAAAGTGTCCAGGGCCACGTCCACTGAACAGAGTCTCCAGGGTTTAATGCAGTTGGGGCTGGCAGCAGGATGTTGCTCTGCTGGCCATATCCTGGCTTCAGTTACTCCTCTTTGTTTTGCACATACAGTTGTATAGGAGAGGCAGCAATGTGTGTTAGCATATCCAGAGGGCTCAAGTCTCTTTTTAGGGGTTTCTCATTCAAAAGCCATAGCACTGTCCATTAGTCTGCTGACCAGCCCCATAGACTATTAGTGAAAGGGGGGTTCTTCAGCTACCCGATTCACTCATTCAAGAAGGGAGGACACGAGAACTCCAGCAGCGAAGTTTATTGCCTGAAAGACAGAATGGCTGTCTCTAAAGGAGAGGGCAGCAGTGGAAGCAAGGGGGAAGCTGCTTATAAAGGAAATCGAGCAGGAAGTTGGTCCCGTGACTTCTATGCATTACAGGGTTCAGAAAGAGGGGGTGCTGATTGGATGGTCTTGTACATTTTCTATAGGTTGAGCTCAGTTGGTGCCGAGTTGCCGGCTAATGTAACTTAGAAGATGTGTAGGTAAAGGGAAGTAGGTACATTTTATGGTAAGGGCAGGTTACCTTTGCCCTTTATGGTTGGGTGGCTGGTTGTTGCTAGGGAAACTATCTAGAATGAGGTTCACTTGAACAATGGGTGGGTTTTCCGGTAACTAGAACACAGTTTTCTTAGAACTAGGTTGGGGTGAGGCTTTGGGGGGATTCAAGGCTGGGGTGCAGCTGCTGCAGGTGATACAAGGGGGGCAGTTTACCATGCCCAGAGGCAGTTCTGGGTTCTAACAATTAGTGTCTGACTTCAGGCCAGATTTCAACAAACCATTGTACCTCTCTAGCGTGCCTGCCCTGATAGTGTTATATGGTACATGAAACTTCCACTTCATTCTTAATTGGTGCACCCATTCTTGTAATGCATGTCCACTAAAATGGATGCCTTGAATGCTCTCAATCACCTATGGCCAGCCATAGGCTGCAGAGAGATGCTCTAGGCCCCTCTTGGTGGTTTGCTGATCTGCATGAAGTGCAAGAAAAGAAATAAACAGTCCAGTAGTTGTGTCCACACAAGTCATGGAATGCCGATATCCTTCTGACATGGGCAGAGGCCCAGTATAGTCTACCTGCCACCTCACAAAGAGTATCGGCCCCTTTACTATTTTCCCATGTTGCTGTGGGATGCTGTGTAAATCCCTCTTAGAGCACACAGGCACTCCTTCCAGGCTCTGCTGCCTTCTTCAAATGTTAATGGCAAGCCCCACCGATGGGCTACAACCCGCATTGTCTTTTGCCCCATATGCAACAAATTCTGATATAACCATTAGGCCACATCAGAGGCAGGCTTTCCTTCTAGCCAGTTCATCTGGGCCAGTGTATCTGCTACATCATTTTCTGGGTATGCCAAAGGCAAATGGCCAATCACATGATATACGGTAACAGTCTTAGTCTGACCAGAGGCCTATAGGTCTTGCCACAAATCTTGTCCCCAAAGGGGCTGGTGACTAGCCATCCAGTTGGCATGATACCATGTTGGTAGCTATGGGGTCAAGCCCCGATAGGTGGCCTAGCTGTCAGTGCAGACAGCTATAGGGGAGGGCTCCTAGGTGATCATGAGCCATACTTCTTGCTGCTCATCCTATTGGCTGCTCTTCCCCCTTGTGTCCTCCATCCATATTGTCTCAGTCTTAGGATGGAAAGCCACAGCCCTCCACTTCAGGGGCTGTGCATGACTGGAGCCTTCTGTATACCAAGCATCTTCAGGTATAGGAGCTTTTCCCTCATAATAAGGACTCTTGGCCACCAGTGGTTCAAAAGCAAGTTCTTCTTGCATTCCACTGGTTTAGGTCACTGGCCCCAATAAGCATTGGTGTTCTCCACTTAAGGGGCTAGTAGAGAGGGTACTACACATCTGTAAATACATGCCCCATTTGGCCACTGTAGGCATCTGTGCCATGCCACTCCATGGCCATTGTGTCCGTTCTTGCATCCACACTGTGATGTGATAGGTGGTTATTACCTTGGTCAAGCTATTCTCGTGATGGGCTCCATAGCTGGCAAGATGTGGTACACAGCAGCCAGTTCCTTCTCCATCAAGGATCTCTGCTCCTTTCCATTGTTGTGACCAGATTCCGTTCAAGCCACTGCCAAAGACCCCATCCATAACCATTTTCGGTTACATGAGCATCTAGCTCAAAGGGCCTTGATGAGTCCATTACACTAAAGGCCTGTATGGCTTTGACTGCTCGCTTAGCAGCAGTAAAAGCAACTTCACATGTCTCATCCCAGTCTTACCTGATGTCCTTTTGTACCAACTGGTATAAGGGCTTCAGAATTTGTGCCAAGTGAGGGATGAACACTTTCCAGTAGCCCCAAAGACTGAAAAACTCTTTTAATACTGCCACAGTGTTAGGGATAGGGAAACCCTGGACCTTGTCTATACTGCTTCAGGGATAACTTTAGTTTTACCCAACCAGACAACCCCCAAAAACTTTACAGACAAACCTGGTCCCTGAACCTTGGTGCTGTTCACACCCCATCCTTTCTCCTGTAGATGTTGCAGCAGTCTGGGAACTGCCCCTTCTAAATCTGCAAGAGAATCAGACATGAGCATAATATCATCAATGTAGTGATACAGCTGCACCATTTGCAGTTTCTTCCATGTAGCAAAGTCTTAGACTACAAGTCCATGACAAATGGTGGGACTGTGGAGGTATCCCTGTGAAAGGAGAGTGAATGTCCACTGCTGGCCTTCCTATGTGAAGGAAAACTGTTCCTGACTTTCCTGTGCTATGTCAATAGAGAAGAAAGCACTGCTGTAGAGGGGATAGCAGCATGCAAAGTGGGTGTGACTTCATTCAATTCCCTGTAGTCCGCGGTCATACATCAGGAACCATCTGGCTTTTTCACTGGCCACATTGGGAAATTAAAAGGACCATGAGTGGGCTTTATAATGCCCACCTTCTCCAACTCCTGTAGAGTTTCTCCAATTTCCTTGTGCCCCCAAGGCAATTTATACCACTTAGTATTTGTCACTCACCAAGGTATAGGAAGAATACAGGTGGTTACTTAGCATGTCTCCTCAGAACTGCCTTTACCACACGTATCCTTAGTCACCTGCAGTGACTGAACTCACCTGCAGTGTTCTGTAACCACAGGCCCTGCAGGATATCTACCCCCTGAATATTTTCAGGGATGGGAGAAATGTACACAGTATAGTTCTTTGGGGGTAAACACCCTATCCCCAATGGCATTTGGGCTTTCCTCACTCTAATTGCCTTACACCCGTAGCCATCTCTCACAGTAGGGGTCCTGGGAAAATGTTCAGGGTTGCCATAAATCAGAGAACATTCAGCTCCTATGTCCACAGCACCAGGACGTGTACATTCCTAGGGGATGAATGAATTGCTAATTCTATTGCGGCCTCTGGTCCCTACCACATCCCCCAAGGTGGGGGCCTTGTTCCCCTCCTCACTCAAACTGCAATGCCCAGTTGTCATCCTGTGGGGTGAAGGCCTACTTATAGACTGAGTTCTGTCCCCCAGCTAGTCTTGCAGGGACACAGGCCTGGCATGGGGCTTTGCCTCCAGCTTCCACGTCCTGAACTGCTGCTCTGGCTTTAATTGGTGCTACAGTTCTAACAAGATCCTATTGGGCTGCCCATCAAGTTTTTCTTTCACTACCCTGGCCTTTATCAAATCAACCCACATCTGGGTACTTGAGACTTTCACGGGGCCCTTTGTACCTCCCCTTTCAGTCATAGCCCATACTTCCTTCTGTGCTCTTATTGTTTCAACCTCCCCCAGATCTACTAAAGTATGAGTAGCCTCACTTATGGGTTGCCCTATGGAGGGGGTAAGTATAGTCACTAGGGACCCAAAGAGAGATACGGTAGCTGCATGGAGCACAAGATTTCTCATTCCTGTAGTGAACAGCTCCTCATTGGGGCCCTGGAGATTCAAATTAGAAATTATATTTTTCATGCTTAACTCCCACAATATCTGCTGGAGCTCTGCATACATTTTCCAGCTAGTGGGTAAATATGGTAAATCACCCTGATTAGGCCAAGCTGCCCCGACATCTGCTGTCAGCCAATCCAGAATCACCCGATTCCCTGAGATGTGATGGGCACTTTGCAACCGCTGCTGGAGAGAAGGGTGATTCATCAGGGAAGCCAGTCTACTCATTTCAGAACCTGACAGAACAGTTTTCCACCCCCATATACCAGAGACAGAAAAGCCATGTAGGCAGAGTTTCTGATGACTTCTGCCAATAATGGATGCTCATGCCCGCCAGCTCATCCTGGGCATATGGGCAGAGCATGAAGTGCTCCACAACCTGGGGAGGGGGCAGCTCCTCCCTCTAAGGAGCCCTACGTTGTTGCATTTTTACTATCTTAATTACAGCCAGGTGGGCCTTTAATACAGGAGAGGCTGGTGCCTCAGGCAGTGTCCTTGGCAACAGATCAGCCCTTAGCCACACTCCCTATCCTCTCCTGACATCTTCTCTACCATCTCCAGGTCTTAAGGCACTTCTCTTTCCTTCCCCTCCCCCATGGCCTCCTGCAATGCAGATTCTCAGGCTGCCCCCTCCCTCACTGCTAACTTATCTTCCAGGAGCGTGACCTTTCTTCTCAATAACTGTCTCTCTTTCTTAAGGGTATCCCATAAGAAGTTGCCCAGCTCCAAGAGATACTGAAGTGTGTCTCTCTCCTGCCAAAGTCTTTCTCTCTCCTCAGTAACCCTCTCTCTCTCCTCAATAACACTTTCCACTATCTCATTGAAAACAAATCCTACAATCCCAGCTGCTACATGCCATTCAGGGCCTCTAAGCAATCTTCTATCTGATGGAGGGCTTGTTCTGCAGTTTCCAGTGTCTCCATCCTTCCCCAATTCTGGGAAGGACCCACTCTTTAGGAGGTGGTTTACCCTAGAACAATTCCCCACCAGGGGCTCCCCAGTTGGAAGCCTCACATATAGAGTGTTCCCAAGTGAAGCTGTACCCTCTGCCACTGCAGCCACTGGGGACTCACCACCATCCCCAGAGGCAGCCTACCCAAGGTTCGCACCTATGTAGATAGTTTTCAGGTTCAGAGGTCCTGCCAACTAATGCCAGATGTAACTCCAGGGAAAAGTCCTGGGACAAAATATCTTTGAAACCGAAATCAGTTAAAGGGAGAAATAAAGTTTAAGGAACCCATTTATTTCTTACAAGCAGTCATCCAGTGTCTCTCCAGACCTGGTGGCAGAAGAAGAGAGAGCTCCACCCAACCTCTCTGATCCAGATAAGACCTCACACACCCATGTAATTACCTATTGATATGGAAATGGACTACTACCCTCCACCCCTTGCTAACACCTCTTGATATGGAGATGCCCTAAAGCCAGGCAAGATTTTCTGGAAATATTGCAATTTTATCCACAAACAATCACTACTATTTGTGGCTTGTTGCATTTGGCTGCTATTCTATTGACTTTTTAATATGCTTTTCAGGGATGTTTCACTGTGTCCTAATTATTCTTGAAATGAAAGTTGCATTCCTATTTTCAGCTTTCTTATTACCTTTACCCAATTTCCTAGGAAAAGAGAAGAAAATGATGCTTTCTTGAAGTCATAGTCTGTCTAGCTTCAGAATTAAAAAATTATTACTCTAGTCTACACCTTTGTTGTTCTTTTATCTGAATACCCATATTTAATTTTTTTTTATCAAAAACTACTTTAGTATTACCCTATAACATTAATATGTAACAGATTCATTTAAAATAATTTCTAAACTGTATTCTCTGTTTGCTGTAGTAACAAATTACTGAAAACTTGATGGTTTAACACAGCACATATTTATTATCTTATGGTTCTGGACATTAGAAATCCTATACCTTTCTCACCAGGCTAGATCAAGGTGTTTGCAAAGCTCTATTAATTTTTAAATGGTGTAGGGGAGAGTCCATTTCCTTGTTTTTTAAGGAAGCTAGAAATATTTATCTAGAAGCCGCCTTTATTCCTTGGCTTTTGGCCCCCTTCCTCCATTTCAAAGCCAGCAAAAGTGTCTCTTTGACTGTGTTTCCATTGTCACATCTCTTTCTTGATTCTGACTCTTTCTGCTACCTTCTTTCATTTTTAAGGACATGGGTGAATATATTGGGACACCTAAATAATCCAGAATGATCTCTGTGTTTTGAGGTCAGCTGCTTTGCATACTTAATTCCACCTGCAACCTTAATTCCCCTTTGCCATGTATCCTAAAGTAGTCACAAGCTCTGGGCTTTAGGACTTAAGGTCTCTTGGGGAGGAGAGGCAGTTCTATTCTGCCTACCTCTTATTTTAGTTGAAATTTACTCTAAGTGTCATTATGTCTTTAGGCATGCACCTTCTTATTTATAAACATAAAGTGTTTACTTGTATTTCTAGTTTTCGTTAAATATTCAACTGAAAATTGTTAACATATCCATGTTAAAATAGCAAGTGGTTAATATTTGTGGCAATTCCTTGGTGGCTTTGAAAGTACTATACATTATGCAAGGGATACATCATTTTCTATATGACTATAAAATCAAATCATTCATTTTCTTAAATTCAGTTTTTTTAAATTTACTATTTTTTATTAAATAAAAAATTAGCTTCTTTATATTACAGATTTTTAAATATATCCTCCCTCATTCCCTTTCAGTGGCATTTAGTTTTATTTTAATGTTTTAATGTTCCTTAGATATTATATATTTAATTTATATATTTAATGTTTAACTCAATATATTTTAATTAAATGCATACTTATTAATTACTTGCTCAAATTTAGAAGATATTGCTGGTTTTCTCAGAGATCCAGTTCATCATGTCTACAGTAATAGCACATCTAAACTGTAGCTGTGTGTATGGTCAGCTGGAATATAGACTATATGTTATAGCCTCCTATCTGGAGACAGTTGTGATCTTATGCATATGCTCTAGCTAATGGAACAAGAGGAGTGTGTCCTTAAAGGAAGAAGAAAATGGAAAATTTCTCTTCCTCCTTTTTTCAGTCCTGTTACTTGGAAAATTGGTATGATCTCTGGAGAACCATTTTGTATGATGTGAATGAGAATCAAATTCTAGTCTAAGTGATTGAAAACATTAGAAGTACCCTACTTCCTCAGTGTAGAGAGTTGAACTCAACCACTCTGTAATATTGCTGTCTGGGTATGCATTTTATGTGGCTAAGGGACTTGCAGGAGCCTTGAACTGACACTAGCCTCTCCCAGGAGTACATGCCTTAGATAACAGCCTTCAGAGTCAAAAGTAAATTTAAGTGCTTAATATGACTCCCCAAAAGCCTTTGTGATAAGCATACCCCCATTTTCTAGGGGTTCCCTTTATGACCCCTTAGATAAAACCCTCTTGACCCTTACTAATACCCTATTTTTTCTCAGTGTTTGAATTGACCAATCCAACTTCAGTCTGAGATCCCCAAAGCACTCCACTCTAATAAATGTGTCTCACATCATGTCCTGCTCTCTCTCCAGCATCCTAACTTGACCTCCCCATATAACTCCTTGAGATGTGTGTGCCTTCTCTAGGACTTGTGAGCAATAAACTCTTCTACTTCACTTTCCCTTGGAGTATTTTGTTGAACTCTGGCTTTTTGTTTGACACCTAGGGTATCTACTTAGCAAATGTTAATTTAACAAAGTCACAACATCCAGAAACAATGCACAACTGGTATGCTAAACTTGATCTGCCTGAGGTTGCACTGCAGAGATTCATAAAGTCATGTAAGGTCATTTTTGAACTCTTGTCTAGTAGTGGTAATAGAGATAATACAAAGTCAAAAAGTTAGGAGAAAGGTGTATTTATTGAATGGTTACAGAATTGTGTCTATATGTCCTATTGCTGGGCCAGGATTAGGACTAGAAGATAGTGAGGCATCTCCTTGGATGCAAGATTTAATATGATGCCAAAAAATTCAGTAATCAAGATAAATAACAATAATGCAATATTTAAAAAAATCAAAATCAATAAAAATAATTCATGATGAACAACTACAATGACTATAAATTTTATAAAATTTTATAAATTGTATGTCCTTAAAGGGACAATAAAGGGGCATGTAATAAAAGGAAAACAATAAAATTTTATAAATAAAAATTTTAAATAAATAGAGTATTTATTTGTTTTATTATAAAAAATTATTGTGTATTGGGAATTGTTAAAAAGAAAGACACAAGCCCAAAATGGTGTCACTTCTGCCAGACCTAGTCACCAAACTGGGGCTTAATAGCTAACTTAATTTCAGTTTCAACCTCCCCTAGAAATACAGTCAATCTGTCATCGTAGTAAGATAATATCACATGTGTCTTCTCCATTCCCTGAAGGAATTCACCTAATAAGACCTTTTTTGCCCCAAGATGAAAGTGACCTCACCCAAAATATCATTTTTTTTTTCCTATTTGACTTCCTTGTCATGCCTTTAAAAACCTCTCCCTGTTTCCTTTTGGAGCATCTCTCTGCTTGCTAGAGAGGATGCTGCCTGATTCATGAATCACTTAATAAAACCAATTAGATCTTCAAATTTACTTGGATTAATTTTGTTTTTTAATAAAATAGTCTACCTAATAGTCCCATACTTCTGGATGTATTAGTTGACAATGACTAGATAATGGATTGGGTAATGTGGGTCTTTTTATACAATAATATTCTGACTGGTCAGAATATAGGAGGATATTTTGCTAAGCGTATATAAGGACATACATTTTTCCTTTTGCTTCTGGCTCTAATATGGCTGACATGGTCCCATTCTACTATCCCAACCCCAGGTCTGAAGGGAGGCAGTGCTTTGCAGTGTCTGTTTCCTTTTTGGCCCTCATTCACAAATGTGAAGAATCTTGTCTTAACCTCTTCTAGCCCACTCTCCATCCCTTGCTTCCAAGAAGTGAGACTATACCTTATTTCTCATCCTCACTAAATTTCTGCATGCCTCTACCTATTTATAGAATGAAAGCAAAGTAGGAGTGGCTTTAGCACTGATCACTCTGGTGTGTTCTGATTTCATAAATTGTCTGCCAGTGTTTATCTTGCTTTGGAGCTATCTATCATTTATTTTCATATTTTTGTATACTTTATGAACCATTTCTATATGTTTAGAAGGGGGGAGTGCATGAAAAATGAGAACTTATTTAATTGCATTGACCAATACTCCATGTTTTTAAAAAATGGTGAAACTGAAGAGTAGAGAGATGATAACTTTAGTAATGAAGATGCCAGTGATGATATATTAAGTCACATCTTTTACTTCTAATACATGCCTTTAATTAAGACTTTTACTTAAGAGAATAAAATAATTACTTACAATTAATTAGAAATTAGTGAGAAATAGTATTGGAGCACATGTATGTAGAACAGTTTGCTACATCCCTGACTGTCTTTCTATTATCACAAATTGAATACTTTTGCAGTATTATTTTTCCCCTTGTGGTAGTTGATCTAATTATATAAACGTACAAAGGAAAATGGTATTTATTATGTGTACATTTCTTTCTCCTTTCCTCCTGCAGTGCAGTTTCTTCAGTGGTGCCACAGTGGCATAAAATTTCTATTATAAGAAATTATTCATTTCTGGTTCTTTTCTCAGTTTGTTATAAAAGACTAAAAATAGCTTCTTTCATTTTAAATATTTTCCTTTAGATGAAAAGCTTAAAATGCCAATGTTTATCTTAGTTATGCTTCAAATTAGTATTTAATAGCTCATTAGATGCAACATATATCAGGCATATCTTTGAAAATCCTTTAGTGTAAGTTCTTGGAAAAATCTATTTTTATAGTTTTTTTAAGTTTTGAAAAAAATTAAATAAGACAATGTCTAAGTAAAGACAAATATAGTCTATAGATATTTTGTCCATTTTGGTAAATGTAGCTTATTTCTGTTCAATTTTTTTTTTTAAGACAGGAAGGATTGACTAAATTTACATAGAGTAAAAATGGCCATTTTCTAGCAATGAAACTGACCCCATATTACTAAAACCATAATAGGGACAGAACAAAATATTATGAAAAATGTTAATATTCATTTTTCCCTATCGTATTATGGCAGTTGTGATTCTTGAAAAACACCTCACCATGAACTGTGATATTGTGTGTTTTTTAGGTTAAGCTATAACTCAAGGGCAGTCAGTGTTCCAAAAAATACACTTTTTCATCAGCCCATATTCTCCAAAGTATGGTGAAGGTGATTCTGTTTTCTGTACCATGAACAGCACTTCCTTAATTAGCATGACAAATTTGAGAAATGGGTTTTAATGCTGCAAATAGTGACCTGTTAATGAGCATGCTCAATATTAGAAATGAACTCTCATTGATAAGGTCAGTGAAAATTACACATTGCTTAAATTATTTTAGAGATACTCCCTGCCCTTGACTGAGCAGACAGTACAACAGCATGACCTATTGCTCTTACCCATGAAGGTCTAGGCTAAATCTCTGAGTGTCCCTGTGCTAGCCTTGAACCTGTGGTTCTAGCTGCCTGAATCTTATTAGGAGCATAGTGGAACTCTGCCTTTGGCATTTTGGTGTGTCTGCCTTGAATGGACTTTTACGTAGGTGGTTCTCTAAGTACCTGAAAGGACAGGCAGTTGGGACTTGCTTCAGGTTAGTGAAGAGGTTGCAGGAAATATTTTAGTGATTGTCTGCTAGAAATATTCAGCTATTAGATAGCTAATTGATGTATGGTAATTGGCAAAATGATCTGAGACTCACTGTCACTATAAATGGTAAAATTTGGGAGGTAAGTAGCTATTATAAAAGTCCTTAAAGTTTTTCTGTAGCTATAATTATTAATAAAATGAATAATAAAGGAGAAGAAAACTGTAATTGCACAAGACCAAACTAGCTTAGGTCATTTCACTATACCAACATTTATTTATTTCACTAATATTTACTCATTATTTATCATATGTATGAAAGTTTGAGAAAAGGTTGCGGTAGATAAACCTGACTAATGTTTTTTAAAAGAAGATATAAACTTTATGAAATGTTTATCATGAAAAAAAGATGTGTTCCATTTATCTTCAGGCATACGTATAATTGTTTTAGTATCTGCTTAATACAAAATAAAAATAAACATTAATTATTAATGAAGATATTTAAATTTTTCATTTCTATATCATAAGCCTTATTTAATAATGACTTGTGATGATAATTTTGATATGCCATGGCTAATCTTGCATGTTTTTAATTTACTTTAAGCATGTGTTTACAAACAGTTGATAACAAAAAAACTAATCTTTGAGAAAAATTGAGAAATCTTTTGAAGTGTTAAAAATGAAATTTGGAAATTTAGAATCTTGATTCACATATCATAGTCCCTGCTTTAGTCTTATTAGAATGTATGTGATGCTATTCTTGCAATTTGACTTGATGTACTATTCTCTTCTTCAGCCTCTTTATTCAAAAGCTTATCAATTTGACATAAAATTATTACCCTAATATAACTAGTAAGTACAAAATCTTTACATAGTGCTTTGCATTTAATGAACATTTAGAAATATTGTTTCACATCAAAAACCAAATATTGATCTCATTGTAAAATTTTGGCTTATTCTATTAAAATCTAAGTGTATCTTTAGGTCATATTCTTATTTGTTGTTCCTCCTACTGCTTTTCATATCATTAAGAATTTTTTTAAAATTTCTTTAGGAACTTGTTCTAACAATTCCTTTCTGAGCATAATTTCAGTAGGATATCCTCAAATGAAGAGATCACTTCATTCTTTCTTCCAATCATTAGCCAAGTGCAGGGTATTTTCTGAAGAAGTATTAAGTAAAAGAGATAAAGCAAGACTGGCATCAGTCCTCGTCTTCCCAAAGTCTACCTGTTGAATATGTGAAGTTAATTTAACCTATTGACGATGCTATTCCTTATTAACTGGAAAATGGCTATAGTTATAAGTTTCAAATAATGCATATTATTCATTCAGAGCAGTGTTTGGCATAAAGTAGAAGACTGAGTATCCATTATCTGTTTTCCAATGTGCAGTCATTTTACTGTTACATCAAAACCTGTTCCTCTTTATATATTTATAATTATCCCTGAATGAAAGGCCCCAGGAGGCCACTTTATGAGCAGTTGACTTTGATAATGTTCAAATTTATTTTTATTGAGATATAATTTATATACCTTGAATCATACTTTTTAGTGTATAATTCTGAGTTTTGATAGCTTCATATATTTGTGTAACTACCACCACAATCAAGAAATAGAACTACTGCATCATCCACTGAAATTCCCAATGTCGCTTCATAATCACTACCTCTCCATCCAATTGCAGCTCCTAAAAACATTTTGTTTTTTTGTCCCTATCATTTTGACTTTGCCCAGAGGCTACACAAATAAAAATGTACATTATGTAGCCTTTTGAGTCTGTTTCTTTTACTTAGCAAAATAAATTTGAGATTAATTTGTGTCATGTGTAGCCATAGTTATTTCTTTTTGTCACTGAGTGGTATTCCATTGTGTGGGGAAAAACAATATCCCTTCACTAGTTGAAGGATTTAAGTTGTTTCCAGTCATTAATGATTAAGAATAAACCTACTTTCCATATATCTCTCTCTGTGTATAAAAATATATATATCTACATATGTATTTATATATGTATGCATCTATCTGTCTATATATATATATATATATATATGTATAATTGGGTGAACATGATTGTTGATAATTATAAGCAGTTTGGGAGAAAGCAGAGAAATGCCTGTTTCATTCTACCTTTCATTGTCTTTGTTTATGAGAATTTTTCAATAGGTTACTCATGTGTTGAGGAAGAGAAAAGGCTCAAAATTGAGGTGTCACTATCAATGCATCTATTTCTGTGATGTCAGGCAAGGACCTGACATTTTTCATAAGAATTTTCAGCCTTATACATAAAATGTTTACATAAAGCAGACACAATGTGTGTTAGTGCAATGTGCATTAATATTTATAGTCACAATATGGATATAAATATGAACATCTGTCAATGAATGATAAACATCTAAGTAAATGCATTTCCTACTATTATTAGATATTCTGATAATCAAGTAATTACAAAATAATAGGACAGGCAAGGTGCAAAAAACCAAATTCTCCTAGTTATAAAATCAAGGCTAAAACAGTTGTAATTATGCTATATACTATTAGAGAAGAAATAACTATCTAGTAAGAGTACCATATTGAGCCACTAGACTAAGAAAAAAATGGAATTATAATATTAGATAGCTAAGACTTCCACTCTGATGAAAGATAGTTCAAAAATATACTTTTATATAGTCTCAAATTCTATTCCATTTCTTCTGGCTCAGGTTTTATGATAGGAAAAAGATAATATGAATTGCAATACATTTTTGACTTTAGGAAAAGAAATAAGTAGAATATGGAAGAGAGAGTGAAAATGGCTATATTTCTTTAGAGGAGGTGCATTGTGAAAATCTGTGATATAAAAAACTAAATGATAAAGAATCTGACTTTTATTAAAAGGAGGTTAAACTCTTTCAGAGGTTAAGAGCATTCCAAAAAATATTTAATTTGATCTGAGGGTTTTTTTTTTCATTTCCTTCACATGGTATACTTTTCCACTTTTTGAATAACTGTAAGAGGTGAATCAAAGAGTTATTTTCTCTCTTTTTTTTCCACTGATGAGATTACTCTCTACAGCTTGAAAAAGTTTCATCTTTGCCATTGTCAGAAGAGCAAGAATTAAACAATATCACAGCTGTTCCTCCTTCCAATACAGAGATGGCTCTGTTAAGCAAAATATCCCTGCAGAAGGATCTCCCTAAAGTCTAGAATGGTTGGCATTATGCTTTTATTTCTCCCACAAAACTGGCAATTGAAAAATACAGACTGAAAAAAAAGTCATAAAAATGATATCAATTTAAAAGCTGTTTTAAATCTTTTTCAAATTCTATAAAATATCATAAAGCTCTAAGTCTCATATTCCTGGAATATCAGTTTCTTCTTAAGAAAAAGGATTATTGTAAAATCAAATGCTAAGCAGATAGTAAGCTATGACTCAGATTGAAGTTTCATCTGATCCCTTATTATTCTCATCTGATGTCATGGATCAATTAGTATGTAGTAAGGTATGGCTAAATTACACATTAAACTGTTCCTATTCGTAAGTCTTAAAATATGAGGAAGGGGATGTTAGTTCAGTTTTACCACAATTAGCAAGCTTAACATGATTACCATTTAATTTAATCATAATTTAAATATTAACAAAGTACAAACAAAATTATAAACAAATGTATTATTTTATTGTAAAAATGTATGCATGTTCAACTTTAGTAGTGTACATACTTGCACAGGCCTTAGAAATTTAAAGTACCTAAATCCGTATTTAAGTGATAGCTAAAATTATTTTTCAGATGCAAACATTGAAAACCAGAGTTTTAATATTTTAGTCATTTGTCCTTATAACCCGCCCATGAATCTGCTGCTTCCTAGGTATATTTATGTGTGTTCCAGTTTGTTTAGGAGCATATTTTCTTTATGCCATCATGTTCTTCTTTAAATATTCTTAAACTATAATATTTCAGACCACAACTGTTATCTATTCTTTAGCATACTACATAAGAAATACCATAAACCAATATTAAATATCAGGTGCATTTTCCCTATAAGAAACACTGGAGCAAATGGACCTCAGTGTAAGATTACTGTATGCCAACAGTTATCTCAAACTCTGTACCCCAGTGATAATCCTCATTTCTCTATACTTGTCTCAAACTGAGGCCCACCTTAAGAACTACTTTTGCTGACTTAGGTTCTCCTGAATTATGGGGTTGTAGAGATAACAGCTGTCTCTCACTGAATTGTCCTGGGCATGATACCTTAACTATATGTCTGCTATTTAAGGTAGCTTGGCTGCTTGTTCAGCTCTCTCCCTTGGACTGACACGGTTTCTTCTGGGTAGACTTCTCCACAACTCTCTAGCAACAACAGATGGAGATGTCAGAAGAAGGCTGTGGAGAGGATATGTAGAACTGAAATTGATTTATGTTTGGTATTCTGCTTAATTCAGCTCAATTTTCCAAAATATAGGTGAACCAAAAAAAATTAGGTGACAGTTGATTTATGGAGATTTGTGTACAAGTGCTATAACTGCAACTATAACCCTGAGTATCTATAAATTCTGACTCATTTCATTAAATTTTGTTCTCCATCATACATAATTTAGTCACACTAAGGACACATTAGGGCAGCTTGGATCTACAGGAATATCAAGCAAAAGTAATAAAATTGATATTTTGGGAAAATTCAAAGTGTAACAAATTTGCAGGTCAAGATAAATAGAAGTTAAGAGACTGGGGATGAAGAGACAAGATAGGTGCTTATCACATAAATCCAGGAATAAATTGATAGTATCTTAATTTTTACTTCCATTTTCAATATTTCCACATAAAAATATATTGCCTCTACACATTTTTCTCTAGTCATAGTTTTTATGAATCAGATTACTGTTTAGGATCTCCCTAATTTTCTTGCTCACTAATAGAGTTTAGAATTGCTAACAGCTCATATTTTTTTCTCTTACTTTAAAATTCCCCCCCAGGCTATGAAGTCTTATTTTTAAAAAGTCAAGACCACTTATATCTTAACTCCATAATTGGTAAATTTTATTCTTACAGTCTAAATACAGCAGTCCCTTTTCAAATCACAAAAAAGAAAGCATTTGAATATTGCATTTCTTGTAGACTTGGGTAATTATGCTTAATGCTAAAAGCTCAGAATGACAAACCAAAGCAGGCTCTCTATGGTATAATGGAAAAATACACAATAAAGTGTTTTATTTAACTGTACATTCAGATTGGGCATTTAGTTATAGATTTTAGTGGCACCCAAAATATTAAAGGAACAATGTGAGGAAAATGTATTAATCTACATCAAAATATTAAACTAGACTTTCTTCCCTGATGGCTTACATAACCAAGAGTGGGTACATGTCCCAAAAAAGGGTAAATCATATTCTCCCAATTCAAGATTTAGAATTGTGATTTAAACATGTTAGACTCTGCTGGTCCCATATGAGAGGCATTTGAACTTTAGATGGATAGGCATTTTCTCCTATATACTTAGAAAAAGAAAGAAAACCAGTTTGTAAAAAGAATAGAATAAAGGAGACATGTAAACAAAACATGGTGTCGGAGATGATGTTACAGAGCGGGGAGGGACTGAGGAAGTTTGGGGCTTGGTATTTTTTATAGATATCTATTTTCGAGTTTTAATCTCTTCTGACTTTATTTCTGTCTTTGGGTCCCATGGACTGTCCCTGTCTCTTTTTGATAAATTCCACCTTTCCTATTCTTCCTGCTTAAGTTCATTTGTGTAGCTGTTTAACTTGCAACCAAAAGAGCCTTGGTTAAATCCCCAGGCTTTTACCCACATAGATAGCAGAGGCTCTTGTTCCTGGGATGGCATGTGTTACATAAAATTAATCAAAGAGGAAGTTCAGTCTCCAGGTTTAAGGTAGGAAAATTAAATGTGAGTCAGGGGCATAGCTGAGGCTAACATTCAGGGAGACCAAACTCAGTTTAAGTTGGAATCCAAAAGGAAGAATGCCAGAGAAATTCTGAAGTAGCAGATTTCACAGGGTTACTGTGAAGTCAGTGAAACAATATACATAAAAGTGCTTTCTCTAGTGTAAATACCAAGGTAGTTCAGTGGTTTAAGGCACAGATTCTATAACCAATCTCCCTGAGTTTAAATCTTGACTCTGCTGCTCTGTGGCAAGTAACTTGGGAGAAGTTAAATTCTCTTTACCTCAATTCTTTTAATTTGTAAATTGGAAATAATTAAAGACAGTTCTCACTTCATAGTGTTACTTTGTTGATTAAATGAGTTAGTACATGTAAAATACTTAGAACAGCTCCTAGGACTTAGTAAGTGCTGTTAAGTCTGTAAGTGGTTGCTATTATTATTAGTGGTCATAGAACTTCATTGTTGGCTTTTACTGTCACAAAAACATTGTGATACTTGCTTTATAAATAACTATGACATTGCACACTAATCTATAAAAAGCATACCATATGTGATATAAATTCCCCTTGAGCTAAAGTTTTATGGTATTAAAAAGAAATAAAATAAGTAAAAAAGCAAGAAGTGCAAAACTAAGAGACCACTGTTATAATTGCTCATTTGTTAAATTAAACATATTCATTAAGAAAGAAGAGATTCTACAAATGACATGTTGAAAAGAAATGAAACATAATCCAGATACAATAAATCATTAGAAAAAACATAGTGGGAAGCAAACCTAATTTACTTAAATGATAAATCCAAAATTGATTTATTTTAATGCTAATTTGATTGAACTACTCACTTCACATAGACATAATATTAATTAGTAAATTCTATAGCAAATTGTAATACAATTAGTGTACAGAGGCTTTAGGTGCTTAACTTTGCATAGTTACTCCTTAAAAGAATAATACCAACAATACAAACTTCTGTTTAAAATTAGCCAGTTATAGTTTCTTCCCTGACTGTGGTCTATGTGATCATTGCTTATTAAAAATGGCAACTAATACATTGAGAAAATATTACAATTTTTATAAAATATTCCAAGCAAAAAATGTTCCCAATTTCTTCTCAACATGGCATTGTGCAGTGTGTAAGTTTAAACTTAATGAAGTAGTTGAATCCCTTTTCATTTATCTTTGATATCAGGCTTTCATATGGCATAAGTAAAACACTGTGTTATTTATGTAACTAATGACACAAATATATGCACTTAATATCTTACATTAAGTCAGAATTACCAACATAAAAATAAACCTTTTTATTTAGCAATAGTTTTCTTTAAAGCAGTGTCAATGTAATGTTTATGTATATATAAATCTCCTTGATAAACCAGTTTCTGAGAAACTACAAGTCTACTGTCCTTCAGTGTATCACAGTAATGAAGAAAAATTATTGCTTCCTTTTCTCAGTAGATCTGGTAACACCTCAAAATATAGTTGACTCTCATGGCTGTTGGTAGCTATATTCTAAAGTCACCATGAACATTGAATTAGCAAATACTGAATTACTGCTCTTAGGGAAAATACAGGCTTATGATCTGGTAAGTCTGTGGTCACATTTTCCTCAACCAAAATGCCACATTCATTATATAGGTTCACTTACCAACATTGTTATAAAATAAGATAATTTTATAAGCATTGAAAATCCCTTCCTCCAAATAGCCCTCCTGTGTAACACTTAGCAGGCATTTAAAAATTATTTTGTGGTCTCCTGATGCAGAACCTGCCCACCCTATAGGTTTGTTTTTGCAATGTTTTACCTTTTAAAACATGAGCCAGCCAGCATTGACCAAGAAGGCATTAGTATTTTCTCAACATTGGGTAATGTGGTATATTTTTTTTGGCTTTCAGCACCACAACAATGTTCCCAATATACTTTTTTTATAGTTATTATTTCTTGAATTGTCAAATTCGACAGCTTTTCTATAGTTTTCATCATGCACAATAATATGACTTTAGCATTTTATAGAGTGGATTAACATGCAGATTTGTGAATTTTCTCCTCCTTTTTCTGGGTCTGCACATTATTGGTTCATTAACATGAGACTCACTGCTAAAAGCACTATATAACATGTCTGAACAGAGCTTGTCAAACACTTGTATCTTGTGTTCGGGAACATTAGAGCACTTCAACACTGCTTGGGAGCGATTATAAACAGCAGAATCACCAAAAAAGCACAAAATGTGGCACTAACACATTACAAAAGGATACTAGTTTACAGCATGAGAGCTTAATCAAAAAGACAGTGTTGTCTTATTAAACTTCAGCTGGGAACTTGGACATTGAGCCACTCAGTTTTTGAGGATCTGCACAGGTATGCAAGTGACCATAAAAATGTCACAAGTATTAATTTTGGAGCTAAAAATAAATAACAAATTCCATATGGAATCCACAGATAATGAGGATTGAGTGTATATAAAGTGAAGCAATGTCTGTACTAACTGTAGAGGATATAATACTTCAAATTTAAACTACCTTGGAAGGAAAACATTTATAGTTAATAATGCTAACACATATATGATAATTATCTCTATGTTAAGCATTTTAAATTGATAATCTAATTTTTATAACAAATCTATATGAAGCGATTGCCATATAGATACTCTCTGGATTATGAAACTGAAAGGTAAGTTAATTAACTCTTAAGATTATATAGCTTGTGAGTGATGGAGTTCTTATTTAAACATGTGTATGATTCTATAGACTGCAATGTTCACTACACCAGCACACACTGTATCAAGAATATTTCAAGACATCAAGGCTGATAGGAGAGTTCAAAGGCCAAAAAAGACAGAGAAAAAAAAATTCAGTTACATAATGGAGAGGAAATTAGTAGGGTCCCAGAGTCTACCATGGGCAAAATGGGAGCAGAGCTGGTCATCAACGCAACAATTAATTCAACGACCAAAATAATGGGAGACATCATTACATAATACTAGAAGAAGGCATGGAAATGGGAGTCAGAGAAATAATCTGAGTCAGGGCTTGTTAGATTGATGAAATGTAGACCAGGGATTGTGGAACACATTTTATTTTGTTGCACCTTGTTGTCTTCAGACAACTCACAGCTCTAGCCCTGCCTGTAGGGATTTTCTATTCTTACACATTCTTGCATTTGATGAATGTGGCTTTGCTACACTGGCCCATCTGCATTATAAACCTTTATGACACAAGCCAAGTTACTGGAATTATATTTGGAAGAACCAAATATATGCATTTTGCATTGCCCCTAACAAAGAAATAACTCAGTTCTGCTACCATCAAAACTGCCAATAGACCATAACCTGGCATCTGCAGTAGCAGATGGCCATTGGTATTAGACATGATAATGCTTTTCCAGAGTTGTCAAGAAGAGTGTTGTTATAAATACTGAACAAGATACCCATGTGTTATATGCTATAATTTAATTATGGTTATAGCCATCCTTAGAAGAGTTAAAAAATTGTACATATTTTAAAAGTATAACCATTATTATAGATACGAATCTTATGAACAACAACAAAGCATTCTTTTGTTAACTTGTTTACAGAAGGTCTATTCTGTAGATGATATTGCTCTTGTATAATAAATGTTTGATTTCTCACTACCATCTGGAATAATCTCTTCAACAGATTCAGTGTAGATTATAGTCACTGTATTAATTTAGGATAGATTTGAAAGATAAAACAGTTAACTCATTTCTTACATTTTTGTTCATTGAATGCACCATAATGCATTAAAGCACTCTTTAATTGATAGATGTTACATAGTTTCCAATGTTTCTCGCTCTTACCAATATTGCTGTTTTCATAAAAATGACCTAATATCTTATCATTCCCCATTCCTATTTATCTTTAGTCTGTTGAAAACTGTCTTCTGTTTGGAGTAGTGGTTATGCTAAACTCTGCAAACAGTTGCCCAGATGAGTTAGTTAGTCCTTTCAGGATTTTTTTTGTTTTTGTTGTTATTGCTGTTTTTTAGTTAATTCCTGTGAGAGGTTAGGGAATATTAATTATAATATACATGTTGATTAACTGGTTGTTATAAAGAACTGTATCAAAGCTTTATACATAAATAAATATGAATAAATACAGCTAAATGTATGTGGTTCCATAGACTGAGAATATGGGAAGGTGCATATCAGAGTTTCTGTTTCATCCTTGGTGTCCCCATTAAAAAGTCAAAGCAGAGATGAACAAATTTAAAGAATATCAGTAATTGGGAAGAGATTATGAAAAGATATAAAATACTATTGGTATATCTGTTGAACACATGCAATTACTTTTTTTTTTTTGTCAGAGGTAGAGAGTTTTGTGTTTGTGTATAGAGATGTACAGACTAATAGTGATGGGTTTAAACTAATGGTAGGAGCTGAGTTCTAAAACCTCATTGAGATAGGCTCCAGACTGAACTATAAAGAGTTTTCACAGTAATTAATCTTTACTTATATCAAAGATGGAATTTGAAAAATACTGAAGTGAACAGAAAAAATGTCACCAATATTAGGGGCTGAGCGTAATCTGCATGCAGTAAAACATGAAAGATAATGAAAAGAGACCCTTATTTCATTTCAGTTCATGGAATCATATGGGATACAGATTAAACCACTGCTTTATTATGTGTATTTCTTTTAAGTAATTTTATTTTGAAAAAGTCACATTACAACCAAAAATGTAATATTCTAGATAAATCAGTGCCTCCAGGCAGTTGATTTGTATTTATGGTGTCCAATGTTTATAGTCATTTTGTATGTGGGAGTCATCTAGTAGTAAATGCCAGAGTATGTCAACAATATCAGAGTAGAAAGCCAATTAAACATTTTCAGGTTATCCTTGTTTAATAAGCAAGATTCATTGTAAAATATTTGTAATTTTATTTAAAAATACGTAAATTTATATTAATATGTAAAATTACATAAATGTACTTCATTTTCTTGATTAGGTAGTCATCATAAATATCACTTTAATATTTGTTTTCCAACCATCTGCTTCATTTTAAAAATATGCTAACTCAAATTGAACTCTTATTATAAACCCTAAAATGCTTATAATAAGTACCTTATTATTATGGAAAATTAAATATTTCTGCCTACATGTAGATGAAGCCCAAATACTATTAAAACTTAAAAGTATACATCAAGAAGTACAAAAATTAATTTCCTCAGGGTTATATTATGGAAAAAATTATGGTGCCTTGTTTTCTTGTAGTCTAAATTTATTCTTGGATCTATTCCTATCTCAAATAATCTGTTTCATAACTTTTGGTTTAAGATTTCTTTCCAAAGATATTTACTTCATATCGTCTCTCAAATTTAAAAAGTTCCATTTTATAAGGTCATTACTTCGATATTTTTTATCCTTTCCAAGATTTATATCATGAAAAATTCTCTTATGTTTTAGCACATGGGAAAATCAAATGTCAATAAAATTATAAATTAAAAAAAAAAATGAATATTTCCTTTGGTTAGTAGTTCCACATTTACCAGTTGCAGTTTATTCTATAAGTATGTTTGTTCTCTGACTTTAATATTTTTACAAGTAAGGAGTCAATATCAGTTCTTTTATTTTGAATAACAGTATTTTATTTTATAATTGTTTGTACTGCTAAAATTTTTAATCAATACCTCATATTTCCCTTGTAAAGATAATAATTGATATTTCTCATTTGTTTTTGTATAGTTTTATTTTTTAGATAATTTTTTAATACTTTTATTTTATTGAATATTTACAGTCAGAATTTCACACTAAGAGATATTGGCAAATCCCAGGGTTTGGTTCTTAAATTTTTCTATTCATTTCTTACTAACCAAATTTGCTCAATAATGATTGACACTGGAAATTCCCAAATTTATTTCTTTAGTTTCCTATTCTTCAATGAACCTGAATCAAAATATCCAACCACCTACTTAAATCAATTCTTGGAAGCTTGATCTGTTTCATATTTAAACTGTCAGAACTACATTCTATCCTTTAGTTTAATCCCAGTCACTTCTTCAGTAATCTTCCCTATCCTTCCTTCATGTTTCTGAGGTACAGAAAATAGAAATTACCACTAATCTTTGTTTTCCCATGCCAACAGCCAGTTGCACAGCAAATTATCTCAGTGTTTCTTGAAAAGAAAAATCAACAATCCTACTGTTTTAACAGATGATCATCCTGGTCCATGTCTTTGTAATCAAGCCCCACTTACTTTAATTATGGCAACATTTTTCTAAAGGATTTTCCTTGTCCTGCCCTTTCCTCCCCCTAGCCTATTTCTTAAACTATAGCCAGAATATTCTTTTTAAAACCACAGTCTTTTCATACAGCTATCCCTTCCATCTATTAGCTTCTTATTTCTTACCAAAGAAAAGCCAAAACCTTACAACAGCCTTGGAATTCTTTCTGATATAGTCCCTTATCTCTGTACTTATAAAGTGCCCAGTTAAGAGAAAATAGATAAATTGTGGTATTTTAACAAAATGAAATTTCATATGACATGAAAAAAAATGGACCCTAGCTCTAAATCAACAGAAATATTTTTCATGAGCATAATTGGTGATAATTTCAACTGAAAATATTTTCTTCTCTTGACATAGTCTTCATTATCTTACATATAAACATAAATATAAAGAGAAAGGAATGCTCTTTTCTAATTTATTTACTTTGGAACTCCAGTAGAAATATGGTAACAGCTTAGCTTCCTCACCTCTCCTAGAATCCACTCACAAAAAAATAAAGGAATGTGGAAAAACTGCACAATTTTTAATGAACTAAAAAAATTAAAACTATGGAATTAAAAAAATGAATAATAATGAATCCCTCCAAAACCATAATAGGCTGCTGTTTAAGAACAGCCGTAGTTTAATACAGCAGAGCTATATATGTACCCACTGTAGAGATTTTTAATAGAAAGAACATAGAGGAATGTTGGCTTGAGATAGAATCTATTGAGAGTAGATCACTAAAATACCCAGAAAATATACCCTTCCAGAAGAAGTCTCCCCCAGCAGCAGGAATTACATTCAGCAGTTCCACATTTAAACTAAGAGCCAAGCACTTGGGGATGTTGAGAAAGAAGGAATATAAGGTACCATTGGGTACCCAGAGTCATCACTTTAAAGTCATTACTTTAGAGGCCAGATGATAGTTATATCTCTTGTGGCAACAGCTGGTAAAGATGTAGTGGAGGCCTTTTGAGAGAAGCCATTTGGAACAAGGTTAGGTTTTCTTAGGTATAAAAGGTGTGGCTAGTGAGAGGTATAATGTATATTAAAAAAAAACCTGTTTAAGTGTAACCACAATGGAGGGAATTCTTGAGCTAAAAAGGCTGGAAGACAGACCTGAACCATCTTTCACAAGAGGATAAACTATATCTGCAAAAATACATAAAGAAAGCACCAAGCAAATGACACAAGCTGATGAAAATTGTAACCAAATTTCCACTATGAGATTAAAACCAACAAACTTATGAAGCATCCACAGATATAAGAAAGCCCATAGAACAGACACAGGAACCCAAGATGATTGCCAAACAATACAATGCCATACTCATGAAATAGCAGACTTCAGGATAAGAATAGAAGAAAAAGACAAAACCATTTTAGAAATGGTTAGATTATAAGGCACACAGGAAGAATAGACACCAGAGCAAGCATAGTGAGAAACAGAGATGATAGGAATGAGAAAAATGAAGAAGAAAGGCAGAATTAAGGATGGATTTTAAAAATATATTAGGACACAGCATAAGGAATTTGTTGTATAAATAATTGGATTTCCTAAAACATAAAAACAGAAATGCAAATAATAAAAATCACAGATTTCTAGAAGAAAGAACAGTTACAGAGATTTAAATTACTACATATCCAGACTTACTGTAAAGCTGCTGTAATTTACATGGTTTGATACTGGCACAACAGCAAACAAATCAATGTAATAGACTGAAAAGAACACAGACTGACAAATATACAGGTACTTTGTTTTGTTCTTGGTCTGAGTTATTGAATTATAATCTACCTGTGATAAAACTCTCCCTTTAACTGCACACTCTTTAGTTTTAACAAGCATATACAGTCCAATAATAAACAGTCCAAAAACAAAAAATATGAAGTTCCTTCCATCATATACAAAAATTAACTCATGCCCCTTTGTAATTAGTATCCTCCCCAGTTTCCAATCTCTGGAAAACACTCATCTATGTTTTAATCCCTATTATTTTGCCTGTTTCAGAAGGTCTTATAAATAGAACTGTATCGTATGTAGCTTTACGAATCTGGATTCTTTCATTTAACAAAATGCTTTTAAGGTTCATGCATGTTGTATTGGTAGTTTATTACTTTTTTATTGCTAAATAAATTCCATTGTAAGACTTTACTACTGTTTATCCATTCAACAGGTGAAGAACATTTGGATTATGTCCAGTTTTGTAAATTATATACTGACTCTATCATTATGTTATTACATGTTTTTATGTGTATATAAGGTTTCATTTCTTTTCAGTAAATACTTAGAAGATGGCCGATTGTTTAACTTAAAAATAAACTACTAAAAAGTAAAATCAAGAATATATAAAGAACCCTCACAAATCAATTTAAGGGAGCAACCCTATTTTTTAAAAAAAGGCGAATGGTTTGAATGTAGTTGTCAACAAAGAAATACATGTATGTTTTTGTATACATGTGAAAAATAAGCACAAGTATAGGTGATCAACATTGTTAGTCATTAGCAAAATGCTAAGTAAAACAATAAAATATCACTACACATACCTATTAAAATGACTGAAATATTAAATGCTTTTAAGGATATAAGCAACTTGAACTCTCATACATTACTGTTTGAAATGAAAAATGGTACAGAAAGTTTGAAAAACAATAGGCAGTTTCTTATAAAATTAAATATACACTTACTGCATATATTATCTTGTATCAATTTATTATGCTATTATATACATTTATAAATTTGAAGACATCATTTATTGTAGAGCAAAATGCAATGAGGTTATAAATCTGACAAAATATGCAAAACCTATGTTTAAGTGATAAATACATAGACTTGGGCAATTTTTATTGCTAGAATCTCAAAATTATAGTTTGTGAATTCCTCCCAAGTTGATCAGTAGTTTTAGTGCAATTCTTACCAATATATACCTAACTTTTTTTTCTAGTCACTAGAATCTGAATTTTAAATACAACTCAAGATAAGTTAAAATGCATCTGAGGGAGATCAGTAGTTTGGAGAAATTTTTGTAGGAACTGCCACATCAAGGCTCACTAAAATATGGCAGAATTACAAACATTGTGGATTCACACAAAGGCAGATTTACCAATTTAATAGAACAGAGAACAAACGAAGCAGGGATTAATATTTACCAGAACTTTATGATGTATATATTACAATTCATTTGGTAGAGTTGAATAGTCAGTAAATATTGCTGGGGCAATTAGTTTATCATATAGGATCTTGCCTGAAGACTAAGTAAAAAAATTGTTTATATCATTTAAGGAATTAAAATTCAAGGTGAAAATTTTAAAGTTTTTGATAGACTATGAAGAATGAAGATATTATTTTCAGAGAGGGATTTTACTTAAATAAGAAATGAAATACATTATCCATAAAGTAAAATGAATTTAAATTCATCTACATTGAAATGAATAATTTCTGCTCATCAGAGATTAGCTAAAGAGTGATAAAGGACAAACTACAAATTAGAAAAAGATATATTTCAAGATGTAAACAGATTCATAGTCTGAACTCACAAATATCTCCTACAATCACTAAAAAAAGAGAGACTTAAGTAAATAAAGTGCCCAGTTAGGTGAAAATGGATAACTAAATTGTGGTATTTTAACGAATTGAAATTTCATATAACACTCAAAGAAAATGGACTCTAGCTATCTGAGTCAACAAATATTTTTCAAGAACATAATGTCAAGAGAAAACATTTTCAGTGACGTCATACATTATGCAGAGCTCAAAAAACAAGAAAATACATTGTTTAAGGATGAACTAATAGATGAATATAAAAAGTAGATCATGAGTTAATCACATCATTCAGGGTATTAGTTAATTCATGAGTTTTGGGGAATTGAAGGGTAGAGTAATGAGGTAATATACATAGAATTCTAGTTCTTGGGTTTATTGGTGTTTTCCAGATGTTCATTTTATAATTACATTTTATAACTTAAATATATAAATTTTTAAATGGATTGTTTTAAATATCATGATAACACTATTGACTTCATATAATCTTTAGCTAAAATATCAAGATGCTTTGCATGCTTAGAGTGTAAGTCATGGTTAACAATAGTAGATTACTCAAAACCCACATTTCAAATAATCTTTTTGATAATGTTAAATGGTTTATCTCACACTTTTGAAAGCTCAGTGTAGGTTGCCATTATTTTTATCCCATAATATGGCTGAGAATTAAGGAGTAATAATAGCTCTGTTTTTTTTGTTATTTTTTATCTTTGTAATTTTTTTCCCTTGTGCCATTGTCATCATTAATTTGGACCTCAGTTTCTAAACAAATCTTTTTATCCTACTAATCTACTCTATGAGAGAAAATGCAAGTATTCTAGATAACAGAAACTATAGTCAATTTAAGTAGTCTCATGGAAAGTAAACAAACAAGGTAAAGTTTCCACTACATTGTGCAGCTTATAGATCTTTTACTTTTACTCTACTCTCACATCATTTTAAATATTAGTGCTACCATTGAACCTGTGAGACTATCACTTAATGTGATAATTATTTATAAATTTATTGCATTTCTAATCTCTTTTGTAAAAAGATAAATATACATAGAACCTCTAACATTTTACTCCTGTTTCCTTGTGAATCATCTTGAGCACTTCACCTTAGACAACATTGATCTAGCAGATTGAGCTCTTTTATTTATCTTTTATTTTCTCTCTCTCCATTTCTTCTCCTTTCTGTATTTTTCTCAAGATTCAGGACCAAGGACAAACTTTGTCACAGTTTTGCTCATGTTTACCCATCTAGGTATCCACTAAGATAGTAAGTTTTGAGTACATCTCTGAATAAGCCATCTCCATGAAAATATCTTTATTTTAAATATTATAAGGGAGCAGTTGTTCCTGTCCAGGAGTACACTAGTTGATTCCACCTGTCTTTCCATCACCAGTCAAAGCCTAGTCTTATAGAAAGCTGAGAATTTGGGACATATTCTCACTAATGCTTTTATTTTTTGTTTTAATTGATTAAACTCAAATATGTAGGGGAATGGCTTGAGAAAATATGAGACATGAGACTTTAAATTCTTCTTGAATATTCACAGTAAGGGATTTAAAAGCTAGACTCCCCTAAAAACTATCCACAAAAGAACTTTATTTGCATTGCTTCTGAAACATGGGTAAAATATTCCACATACTGGGAAATCTATGTAAGCAGTGAGCAGGTAACATTCTCATCATAATAACTGCAATATTTAAATGGGGCCTCATGTGTAGAGTGTTCTTACTTTTCTTGAATGACTGAGTAAATGAAAGGTTTTAATGACTTAATTAAAACAGTATTCTACTGAAAAGGAACCTTAATTTAAAGAGTGAGTAATACTTTTGTAGCCCTTAAAATAGATAAGGTTAATTAAAAGAAATTTTTTTGTGAAAATTATTAAATAGCAAATAACTTGAAATCCCCAATAATTGTTTTTCTCATTTCAAGGAGTATTTATAAAAAACAATTAGAACATAGGGCAGTTTTCAGTAATTTTTATACTGCCATTTAACTCATACATGAAAGACTCATACATGAAGTATGTACTAGTACTATGATATAGCAGTTTTCATTAATAAAATAGTTATTAAATATCAGAATCTTTATTGAATTTATTTTATACCTTTAACATAACAGACTAATAACTGTATAATTTTGCCTCTTATAATTTTACATCCTTTCCTGAAATACAGTATTTTTATTTGCTGATGACATGAGGCTAAACTTACAGAATCAGAGATACTGTATAATTCAGTCATTGACTATATCATCTCCAAAACCAAATTTTGTACTAGCTGATTAATAATTTGTTGCTGAATTAATTCCATTCAAACCTATCTTGAATTGAGTTATTTCATATTCTTTCTAGTCCCTGGAAAGTCTATATATTAAATAGGCTTTTATTACTTCATTTCTTGTGATTTTCTTCCATTCTTCTTTGCATATATTTCAAAATACTCAGTTTGCTAACTCAAAATTAATTGAAATTAATATGTTAGATGTTTAAATTTTTCCAGGGATTCCTTGTTTTTATTCCTGTATGTGAGCTTATTCAATGTGTTTAATATTTCCACTGAGAAGTGTGAAGTTAATATCTCATTTAAACATTGCAATAATTATATTTCAGTATCCCTGAAGTATACTTGTCACTTTAGAACTCAGTTTGAAACTTTCTTATCAAGGAACTATACTTTAATTCCAAGGAGTCAAATAGCCAAAAGGATAAAACAATTATAGCTATAAATTAATGGAGATAAATATTCCTTTGTAGTTTATTCAGCATGAAAGTGTTTATACAATTCATTAGAAAAGGGATCAATCCTTATGCCATATTAGAATATAGCTATGCTTTTAAACTGCATTTTATTCTAAATGAACAAATCTACAAATATTGCTATTATTGCATTTTACCACTCAGGAAATAACACATTTTTTTCCTTTTCTTCAGTTTTCTAAATTCTCTTTTCCTTCCTTTTTTGTTTTCTCTTAGTGTACTACCTTGTACACTTAGGGAAGTATAGTTTGTGAAGTCACATCTTATGGTTACTTCAAGAAAATACCTCATCTTAAATATCTGAAATGATCAAGTAGTTCCTTAAACTTTTTACAAATGGTGGATATGTTTCATATTCAAACATATAAGTATTTATATTCAAACCAAAGTAAAATGAGATGAAAAATATGTTCAATGGATATTTTTTTTGTCACCCTAACATCAGTTTAGTCCACCTATATTATAAAAGTTTTAAGGCTTAGATTTTACTGAGCCACACCATTGATTTGAAGCTAGACCCTGATGTTTCTAACAGTAATTCTTGATGTAGGCAATTCTTCACCTCCTCTACCACTCCCTAGGTAGGGAGCTGTGTGGGTGTCTTATCTGTGCTGTTATACAGGGTCCCTTGCTTAGAAGAGGCCATTCTTAGTTTAATGCTCTGTTGTTACCATCTTGAAATTTTTAATGATATTTAACAAGGAGCCTGTATTTTCATCTTGCAAGGGACCCTGAAAATTATATAGCCTCTCCTAGTCCCTGAAGATGATTAGAAATTTCATCCATCTTTGATTTCACAGTGACTGAAGATTGCTTGTAATATTCAAAGTCCACAGAGCAGAGATGGAAATGTCCTGAAATGTACCACTTCAAATGCTAAAAGCACCCAGAATGAGAAACACTAATGTAAACCAATCAGGATAATCCCAGCTTCTTTTCAAAGTGGATTGGGATGGACAGGAAATATATGCCTAAAATAAAAAAATCATGGCATCTCTTTGTCAGACTGGGTGATGGGTAGTGCAAGGAGTGAATCTAAATTCTTGCTTAATAATTCTGGAAATCTATATTTTATCTTTCTCTCTCTAGAAGTAAACAATAAGGCATGTAGTGACAGTGGCTATAAACATGCAAGGCAGAGTTTACAAATAAAGATGATGAAGACCAAAGTAAAAAAAAAAGGCATGCCCCAGCTGAAGACACCTTACTACTAGCATTTTTAATAAAATACAAGCAACTTTAATGTATATTGTTTATTTGGGTTCCCAGCGTCCAAATACTCCTTGCTATTAGAATTTCATACTTGGAGCTTAGTTTTCAAATAAAGAAGGAGTAACAGGAAAACTGGCTAATCTGAAGATGTGGAGCAGCAAACATTGATGTCACTACTTCATCAGATTAGAACTTTGGCAGTCATAGTTATGTAGTGTAGTAATAGACTTTATTTCCTGTTATCCTGTGCAGTGGCAACACATGTTGACTATGTCTGCAGTATTAGAGCACATTGTTGAAAACATTCAGGGTTTGACTATCTTTTGACCTTTAGTAATATCTCATATGAATGAGTTAAGTTTCCTGAATAAAATCAGGAAATTAAACAAATACATTAAAGTCAATTAGCAGAAGAGTCATTCCTCCCCAATAACAATGGCTTAAGTCAATAGGCATTTATGTCTTACACTCATAATGCCTATAAAATTTGTGAGATCCTCCTTGATTTATTACTGGGTTGTGAGGAACATTTGTCCCCTAAAGACAGGGTGTCAGAGAGAAGGGCAAAGGATGAGACACAAATGTACTACTTCAACCCAGAGACCATTGGTCACAGCTAAGCCCATGGCCCCAAGCCATCTACAAAAGGACTGAAATATATAGGAGAGGATATCAAATACTTGTCTTGGAGTATCACTGCCATATAGAGTTGAATCAAATTATGAATAAGTCTTTTGTATTAGTTAATTTAGAATTGGTATGGTTAACAGTAAATCAAATTACTGCTTTAAAGAAACATTGATTTGCCTTCCATATATATTTCTTTATAAAGGTAATTCAAGGCTGGTATTATTGCTGTTTTCCATGTTCTCAGGGATTCAGGTTTCTTCCAACTTACTTCACAGCCATTGTTAGCATGTGGACAAAATCACCAGTGTCCAAGATGTTTAGATCTGTTTCAGTCCCCAGAAGAGAGGAAGGAACAAAGCAGTAGAGAGAAAACTGTGAGTGCCAATTAGTACTTAAGAAAGTCGATGGAAACTTGTACATGCCATTTTTCTTTCATCCTATTGTTCACCATCTTGTCATCATGTGACCAAATCTAGCTACAAAAGGGTTTGGCAGTCGTTTTCTCAATTATATTCTAGCATTCCATAAAGCTAGAAATAGAATAGAGGGAAATTCAGGAATCTGTGTCATCATTGTCATAAACTGGTTATAAATGAAGGACTGACTTATAGGAAGCAGGAAAGGCAAGACATAGTTTTAACTTCTGAAAAGAGCAATAAATTAAATTTAAAATGTTCATTAACAATTTTCTAAATACAATTTTATATATTTTAAATTAACAACCAAAGAGATTTATTCCTTATATCCACCCTTACATATGACACCATGTTTTTCTTTGATTCATGGTGAAGTGGATATGTGTATTTCTGTGTTCAACTTCTGTAATTTACTCTTTAAAATAGACATATATTTACATAAATACAGTCTTTCCTTCCATATTTTTGTGTTACTGCATTATTTTGAGAGTGTTCTTTCAAAATAACATCACTGTGCAAAACCAGTCAAATGTCAAATTCTTCCTTCAGATAATAAATGGAAGTATTTTATTATTACATGTTGCTAAATAAGTCACAGTTCTGCCAGAAAATAAGTTATGTTAATCAGTGTCACTTTATATGCTTTACAAACAGGTTCATTATAAATAACTTACGCTGAAGAGATGCTATTGCTGTTATTATAGTTGAAATGATGGCAGCAATTTATTTTATAGCTTTATTTTCAAAGGATAAAGTCTAGAAAATCATAGAAGTTGTCAGAGTTTTAGAGAGACACATAAATGTAAAAAAATCTTGTCATTTAGTAGTTTGAACCAAGAAACATTTCTAAGCATAAAAATAATGGAGAAAAATATAAGTGTTGGTAGCAAATACACATAGCACTTACTCTCTTACAGGCATTGTGCTTAGTATTTTATATGAATCAAATCATTTAACATACCCCATATGGTAGGAAAAGTAGGATCTCTTATTTATGATAAACTAAAGCATAGATAGTATAAGTAATTTTTCCCAAAGCCACAGCTAATAATTAAAGGAAAGGATGAATAACTTTGAGAACATAATGGTGCCATCTTATAGACCCCAAAATATCAGAAAAAATGTGAAATGGGCATAATGGGGAAATGCTTCTAAAATCATACAGCAAAATGTGTGTGTATGTGTGTTCACATGCCTATAGTAACATCTAAATATGTCATTAAGAATATGAAAAGGAAGCAGTGTTTGGGAAAAAAATGAAAAACTACAACAAAACAAGTATGATATGAAACAAATCTTATGACAAAAAAAGTTGGCTGAAGATGGAAAAAGTTAATTCTCAGAAAAATAAAGATAAAAAGTTAGTAAAAAATAAGGGAAAACTGTAGTTTTAATGAAGGAAATACAAATGAAAATATTAAGATTCAAAAATATTAAATTTAAAATTAAAAGAAAATGAAAATAGTATTAGGGATGATGGAAACAAGCAACTTCATGGAGTGATAGAATTAAATTTACTTGTAAACACTTTGGTAATATATATCTAACTATTTTTAACCTCTAAAAATCTAATGTAGACATTTACCAATATGTGGAAACAAAAAGATTTATATATTTTAAACTGTTAATTGAGATAATTATATAAAATCTGGATTTTCAAAATTTAGTGATGATTAAAGAAATGCAGTCCCAATCAAACGATTGATATGATTTTTAAAAAACTTTGCTTACATTTTATAATTTGTGAAAATGTTTTAAACAAAATAACATAAAAAAAGGCAAATGGACTTCTAGTAAAGGTAGCAAAGTAAGAAAGAATTACTTACTCGCCACTCCCTGATTCATAAATTTTAAAAAATGATAGTAGAACATAGCAATAGATAGATAGATGATAGATTTCTCTCTACTTTTTCTTTATATCTTTGATCACCACAAATGATATTGAATATAGAACATGGTTTAACAACTTATTAGAGAGACTGTGAAAATTCCACGACAAATATGCAAAATATGTCCAGAAAAATAAAAGGCTGCATGTGCAAATAGAAAACACACCCTCTAAGGGAAATGTAGAACCCCTAGAAAGTAAATAAAGGAAACATACACTATTAACATCTGACCTTGAGATTCAATGATTGAAATACTGCTAATATCAGTCCTTACTACTTTGCTACAAACTCTTTCGTGTTTTTTTTTCTGGAAATGTTTCCAGTATATATATCTATCATGCAGTTCAGTGTATATAAGTCATTATATGTGTATGTATTTACATGCATAAGTATGTGGATATATGTATGTTCATGTATATGCATGTCTTTTTGTGACTCATTCTTTCTCATTTTATAGTTCCCATAGTACAGCCCTCATTAAGAGTGCTTGATATTATTTTCAAATAATGTTTAAATTAAAACTATCATGGTGTCTTGTATATTTCACAGGGGCGGAGCGGCCATGGTTACGAGATCAATTGGAGCAACAGTGCCACCTACAACATTCCAGAATCTATGCCCAGTGGTCATTTCTTTTTGTTGTTTTGTTTTGCTTTTCTATTGTTTTCTTCTCTTTCTTTTTCCTTTTTTCTTTTTTCCTTTTTTTTTCTTTCTTTCTCTTTTTTTTTCTCTTTTTCTTTTTAAAGTCTTAAATTCCCCAGCTGACATACATGGCAACTACCAGCAACCACTTCTACAGCCATGAAAAGACAGAAGAATATGGTCCAGACTAAGATGAACCAGACAACCCCAGAGAGGGTGCCTGAAGGGATGAAATCCACAGTCTTCCTGAAAAAAGATTTCAGAACAAAAGTAATAACCATGCTGATGGACCTACAGAAAAATGTGCAAGAGCTGAGGGAGGAACTGAGGGAACTAAGGAAAGGCAATACAGAAATCAGACAAGCGATCGACGGGCTTAACAGCAGAATGGATGAGATGCGAGAGACTGTTAATGGAATAGAAATCACAGAACAGGAATACAGAGAAGCTGAGGCAGAGAGAGATAAAAGGATCTATAGGAATCAAAGAATATTAAGACAACTGTGTGACTAATCCAAACGGAACAATATTCGCATTATAGGAGTACCAGAGGAAGAAGAGAGAGAAAAAGGGATAGAAAGTGTCTTAGAAGAAATAATTGCTGAAAACTTTCCCTCGCAGGAGAAGGAAATAGTCTCGCAGTCCACGGAAGCCCACAGATCTCCCAACAAAAGGGACCCAAGGAAGACAACACCAAGACACATAATAATTAAAATGGCAAAGACCAAAGATAAGGACCGAGTATTAAAGGTAGCTAGAGAGAGAAAAAAGATCACCTACAAAGGAAAACCCATCGGACCATCATCAGACTTCTCAACAGAAACCTTACAGGCCAGAAGAGAATGGCATGATATGCTTAACGTAATGAAACAGAAGGACCTCGAACCAAGAATATTGTATCCAGCATGACTATCATTTAAATATGACGGAGGTATTAAACAATTACCAGAAAACGAAAGTTGAGAGAGTTTGCCTCTCATAAACCACCACTACAGGATATCTTAAACGAACTGCTCTACAGGGAAGCACCCCTAAGGCTAAAAAGATGTCACCAGAGAAACTGAAATCATAGCAAAGAAAGCAGATCATCCAAATACTAACTAAAGGCAAAGAATAAAACACACAGTATATAAAGAATAGAGGAGGAAGAATAAGAAGGGAGAGAAATAAAGAAACATCAGACTGTGTTTACAATAACTTAACAAGAAAGTTAAGTTAGATGGTCAGACAGTAAAGAAGCAACCCTTGAAACTTTGGTAACCACGAATCTAAAGCCAGCAATGGCAATAAGTACATATCTATCGATAATCACCCTAAATGTAAATGGACCGAATGCACCAATCAAAAGACACAGAGTAACAGAATGGATAAAAAAGCAAGACTCATCTATATGCTGCTTACAAGAGACTCACCTTAACCCAAAGATATACACAGACTAAAAGTAAAGGGATGAAAAAAGATATTTCATGAAAACAACAAGGAGAAAAAAGCAGGTGTTGCAGTACTAGTATCAGAAAAAATAGACTTCAAAACGAAGAAAGTGGCAAGAGATAAAGAAGGACATTACACAATGATAAAGGGGTCAGTCCAACAAGAAGATATAACCATTATAAATATGTATGCACCCAACACAGGAGCGACAGCATATGGCAACAAATACTAACAGAATTAAAGGAGGAAATAGACAGCAATGCATTCATTTTAGGTGACTTCAACACACCACTCACTCCAAAGGCCAGATCAACGAGACAGAGAATAAGTAAAGACACAGAGGCACTGAACAACACACTAGAACAGATGGACCTAACAGACATCTACAGAACCCTGCACCCCAAAGCAGCAGGATACACATTCCTCTCAAGTGCACATGGAACATTTTCCAGAATAGACCACATATTAGGCCACAAAAAGAACCTTAGTGAAGTCAAAAATATTGAAATCCTACCAAAAAACTTCTCAGATCACAAGGGTATAAAACTAGAAATAAATTTTAGAAAGAAAACAAAAAGGCTCACAAATACATGGAGACCTAATAATGTTCTCCTAATTAATCAATGGGTTAATGACCAAATCAAAACAGAAATCAAAGAATATATGGAGACTAATGACAACAACAACACAAAGTCACAACTTCTGTGGGATGCAGCAAAGGCAGTTCTAAGAGGAAAGTATATTGCAATCCAGGCCTATTTAAAGAAGGAAGAACATTCCCAAATGAATAGTCTAAAGAAACAATTACTGATATTGGAAAAAGAAGAACAAATGAGGCCCAAAGTCACCAGAATGAGGGACATAATAAAGATCAGAGAAGAAATAAATAAAATTGAGAAGAATAAAACAATAGAAAAAATCAATGAAACCAACAGCTGGTTCTTGGAAAAAATAAACAAAATAGATAAACCCCTAGCCAGACTCATTAAGAGAAAAAGAGAATCTACACATATAAACAGAAATGAGAAAGGAAAAATAATGACGGACCCCACAGAAATACAAAGAATTATAAGAGATTATGAGAATCTATATGCTAACAAGCTGGAAAACATAGAAGAAATGGACAACTTCTTAGAAAAATACAACCTTCCAAGACTGACCAAGGAAGAAACAGAAAAACTAAACAGACCAATCACCAGCAACGAAACTGAATCGGTAATCAAAAAACTACCCAAGAACAAAACCCCCGGACCAGAAGGATTCACCTCTGAATTCTACCAGACATATAGAGAAGAAATAACACCCACTCTCCTTCAAGTTTTCCAAAAAATAGAAAAGGAGGGAATACTTCCAAACTCATTCTATGAAGCCAGCATCACTCTAATACCAAAACCACGCAAAGACCTCACCAAAAAAGAAAATTACAGACCAATATCCCTGATGAACGTAGATGCAAAAATACTCAACAAAATATTAGCAAACTGAATTCAAAAATACATCAAGAGGATCATACACCATGATCAAGTGGGATTCATCCCAGGGATGCAATGATGGTACAACATTTGAAAATCCATCAACATCATCCACCACATCAACAAAAAAAGAACAAAAACCACATGATCATCTCGATACATGCTGAAAAAGCATTTGACAAAATTCAGCATACATTCATGATTAAAACTCTCAACAAAATGTGTATAGAGGGCAAGTACCTCAACATCATAAAGGCCATATATGACAAACCCACAGCTAACATCATACTTAATAGTGAGAAGCTGAAAGCTTTTCATCTAAGATCGGGAACAAGACAGGGATGCCCACTCTCTCCACTGTTATTCAACATAGTACTGGAGGTCCTAGCCACAGCAATCAGACAAAACAAAAGACATACAAGGCATCCAGATTGGTAAAGAAGAAGTCAAATTGTCACTATTTGCAGATGACATGATACTGTACATAAAAAACCCTAAAGATTCCATTCCAAAACTACTAGACTAATATCTGAATTCAGCAAAGTTGCAGGATACAAAATTAACACACAGAAATCTGTTCCTTTCCTATACACTAACAATGAACTAACAGAAAGAGAAATCAGAAAAACAATTCCATTCACAATTGCATCAAAAAGAATAAAATACCTAGGAATAAACCTAGAGAAGGAAGTGAAAGACCTGTACTCTGAAAACTACAAGACACTCCTAAGAGAAATTAAAGAGGACACTAACAAATGGAAATGCATCCCATGCTCTTGGCTGGGTAGAATAAATATTGTCGAAATGGCTATACTACCTAAAGCAATCTACAGATTCAATGCAATCCCTATCAAGCTACCAACAGCTTTCTTCAATGAACTGGAACAAATAATTCTAAAATTCATATGGAACCACAAAGACCCCGAATAGCCAAAGCAATCCTGAGAAGGAGGAATAAAACAGGGGGAATTACACTCCCTGACTTCAAGCTCTACTACAAAGCCACAGTAATCAAGACAATTTGGTATTGGCACAAAAACAGACCCACAGACCAGTGAAACAGAATAGAAAATCCAAACATTAACCCAAACATATAAAGTCAATTAATATTTGATAAAGAAGTCTTGTATATACAATGGGGAGATAACAGCCTCTTTAGCAGCTGGTGCTGGAAAAACTGAACAGCTACATGTAAGAGAATGAAACTGGACTATTGTCTAGACCCATACACAAAGGTAAACTCAAGGTGTATCAAAGACCTGAATGTAAGTTATGAAACCATAAAACTCTTAGAAAAAACATAGGCAAAAATATCTTGGAAATAAATATGAGCAACTTCTTCATGAACATATCTCCCCGGGCAAGGGAAACAAAAGCAAAAATGAACAAGTGGGACTATATCAAGCTGAAAGGCTTCTGTACTGCAAAGGACACCATCAGCTGAACAAAAAGACATCCTACAGTATGGGAGAATATATTCATAAATGATGTATCTGATAAGGGGTTGACATCCAAAATATATAAAGAACTCACAAACCTTAACAAACAAAAAGCAAATAATCCAATTAAGAAATGGGCAGAGGACATGAATAGACACTTCTCCAAAGAAGAAATTCAGATGGCCAACAGGCACATGAA